>JAOXJP010230980.1:0-10705 GCA_025762735.1 Platanus orientalis | reverse complement strand
ACTTAGCCATGCTTCATAATTGGAAAAACGAGCACCATGGAAATACATGCCACTCAGCCAAAGAAAGATGATGGAGAATTGACCGAAATGGACACTAAATACTTTTCGAGAGATCTCCTCCAATTCTACTAAAACAGGTCAGTTCACATGACTTAGGATCCCCTCCAACTTACTTTCTGATTAGTTTCCTGGTAGAACCCCCAAAGTACACATTAAGCCTCTTTGAAGACTTCTTTCAAACACTTGAAGTGCCAAAATTTACCCAACAGAAAATTTAAAGATATAAATCCAGTGTTTTTCTTAAAGTTCAAGCACAG
This sequence comes from Platanus orientalis, assembly GCA_025762735.1. NCBI lineage: Eukaryota > Viridiplantae > Streptophyta > Magnoliopsida > Proteales > Platanaceae > Platanus > Platanus orientalis. The sequence continues at coordinate 10,388 of JAOXJP010230980.1, read as the reverse complement.
AACCAAGCCTAAGCTGTCCCTTGATTCATAGGCATATTCTCATGTATACCAGCCCCCAAAATATCAAGTTTACGTAAAGTTTTGAAGAAGAATAAAAGAAAACAAAGAAGAAGAAGAAGAAGAAGAAATAAAGTAGAGGGATAGATGTACCTTGAGGAAATCACCAACCTCAAACTTGTTCAGGCAAACAAGGAGAAAGAGAGTGTACCTTTATGAGAAATCACCTACTCACAACTTGGAAATCACCAACCAAGTCAAGCCTTAGGCACCAAGGATTTGAAGACTCTTCAAGCTTGAAGAAGAGAAGTAGTTTCACTCATGGAGAGCAAGAAAACAACTAAATTTTTTATTCATTCAATCATGCCAAGCACAAAAATATGCAGCTCATATATAGGCTCACAAACTCATGAAAATAGCAAGAAACCAACTTAAAAACTCCTAAACTACTAGTTTACTTGCTACCTAAGACTTTGCTAAAATCAAAACTACTAAAAACTTCACTTTCTAAAAACAAAAGGTGCTTAAATCAGGCCCTTCTAGAGAATTTCATCCAGCACTCTTAGAGGGCCCCATTTTAACTCATTGACTCTCTAATATTACTAAAATACCATTGGTAATAATGTCTTATTACACAAATACCCAAAAAACAAAAATTAAAATGACACTCATGTCTTAGACTCTAACAACTCATGAAATATTAACTAAAGCAATAAACTAACTCAATAAAGACTTCATCATGTATTTTCATGTGTTCCTTCATGTGCCTTCCTATATGTCTTCATGTGTGGACCCCATCAAGGCCATGTGTGGGCCCCACCTTGCTCCCATGTCCTCATCACTCTAACCCATATTTCGTAACTCATTAGCCTTTGTTGCAAACTTGCTTACCCTCATTTAAAATCCAAATTGGCAGCCTGAATTGTCTGTTTAAAACCCTACTATAAGTCTGTTCTGTTGCCAATAATGTCAGTTTCTAACCTTCTTTTGTTGACTGAGTTCTGATTTTCTAGAGGATCTGCACTGTTTTACGAAATTAATACCTGAGTGGCCATACACTCTCATGAGTAAAGGGCTCAGCTTCTCAATATCTGTCTGGGTACTTATATATACCCAATCTGTGACATTAACCCATTCAGGTATCACTGTAAAGCTACAAAGTTTGCTGAATGGTCAGACTGTTAGTTGATATTCTGAAACATTACCAGTGGGGGTCTCTATTGACTTGTGGAGATTGATTAGAATTCTGATCTGAATTGATATTATGTGTAGCATCAATCTTAGCATATCATCTTGGGTGCTGCATCACCTAAGTGCCTTGATCTTTTGCTAGGAGCAACCTATAAAAGAAAAAAGATTTGAAATCCAGTTGAAAGAATTCAGAGAAGGCTTTTAGGTGGGAAGTGTACGTACCTTTTGAAAGGAGGATAGATTACTCTTATCAAGGCTGTTCTTACTAATCTTCCAACCTATTAGTATTCACTGTTGTCACCCAGCTTTGGTGTCCAAAAGAATAGAGAAGCTGCAGAGGGTTTTTTTTACGGGGGGAGGGGATGGAAGGAGGCATCACGATATCATCTTGTAGCTTGTGGTATTGTATGTAAGTTGACGACAGAAGGCATGGTGGGTTGTTAGACATTTCACTGTTACTAACAAGGCCTTCCTATGTAATGGCTCTGGCGCTATGAGAAGGAAGGGGAAATCATGTGGAGAAATGTTATTGAAGCTCAATATTGGATGATGAGTAGGAGGGTAAACAGGTGTCACCACCATATAGTAGGAGTTATTGGAAAGGTATCATGTATGCAATAAATTTTTTTACAAGATATTTGCATAGAGGTGAAAAAGGGTACCAAATGCTCTTTTGGGGGGATAATTGATTGTGCAGCTTCCCTTTTAAGACCTGATTTTCTAGAGTTTTAGAGTGGCCATGGACAAGAAAGCTACGGTTGCAAATTACTTGACAATTGATGGAGGTAAAGTGTGGTGGTATTGTCTTCTTAGGAGATCTTTGAATGATTGGGAAATTGCTCCCCTTTCCAGTCTGCTCAATGCTTGGGGAACCAATAGGTTATGCTTGACAGAGATGATAGGAGATGGAGGATACTTTCTTCTGACACTTTCACGGTCAAATCTTGTTACATGTTCTTCACTCATGCAAGCCCAGGAGAGGCCATATACTACCAAACATGTGTCTGCTTTTTTTGAAGAAAGGAGAATAATCAATCTCCCATTTTATAATCCATTGCCCTTATGCCTTGGAGGTATGTGCTGCTTTATTATTAGATTTTGGTTTGACTTATTCCTAGAGATCTGATACCTTTACTTGAAAGGTGGCAAACTGAGGCTATCAGCTAGAGTCAAGGTACTACAACGTTGTGCTCCAGGTGCAGTTTGGCTTGAGAGGAAAAGTTGAGCCTTTAAGGACCATTCTAATCCTACTCATTGTCTTCTATGTTGAAGTATATTAATTTGTGTATCTTCTAACACCTTGAGGTTTTGGGAGAGTTGGTTAATTCACTGTCAACGTGGTATTAGAGCAGGTTTGGTTGTGAGTTCTAATCCTGGTGGAAGTATTTTCCTGGTTGTAGTGTTTAGCACGTGTGTACATGTTGTGTGGGCTTATGCCTATCTCTCCAAGTGTGTTCTTCGGAGAGCATAATGTTCCTCCTTAGGGGGGGGGGGGGTATTGAAGTATATTAATTTGTGTCTCCTAACACCTGAAGGTTTTGTGAGAGTTAGTTCACTGTCAACATTCCAAAAGGTGAGAGATGTCTTTTTTGGTCTCAATTGTGACGATTTTGAGAGTCGGAGAGATTTGAGAAGGGCTGGGAAGATATTATTAGACGCAATCACGACCTAGGAAAATTTGGGCTGGTTTGAGGATATTTTTTTTTTATTTGTTAAGGTAATGTTTTTTAGCTTATCCTTTGTACAGTTTTTTGGGACTTTCTCTTCCCCCGTTCTAAGACAATATTCTTACTAATTAAAAGATAAAATAAAAAAAATAAGACTTAACAAGTTGCATGAAAACAGTTTTCACTTTTTTAAATTTAAGGAGTCTTAACACTTTAAACAAGACCCCCAAATCGATTAAAATCAATTCTAAACAACTAAAAGATTTTCTAACCACGAAAGGAACATATCGATCTGGACACATCCTAGGTTTGGAAATTACAGGAATACCCCCATAACTGAAATCTAGATACTTCTTTGCACTGCAACACGTGTCATTTTTTTTTTTTTTTTTCTTTTTAAGTGGAATGGTGAGGCCATTGATAATTTCATCACTTGTTCCACTGTAGGAAAGGGAGTGGTTTAGTCACTTGTGAGGGTATTCTAAAGGCACTCTTTGAGCGAGTGTTCTTAGAATTGATGCTTTTCACATGGTGAGGTCATTGTTAATTTCAGCCATGAGATTGTTTGTTTATTCCACTGCAGGAGAGAGAGTGGTCGTAGTCACTCATGGGGGTACTCTAAGAGCACTGTACAAGCGAGCTGCCCCAATGGGAAAATCTGCAGGGAAGATACTGAATACTTCTGTGAACATATTTCACTTGTCCGATGGGGAGGATTGGATCATAAAAGCATGGGGTGACGTGAGCCATCTAAGCAAAACCAAGTTTCTCAAGAGTGCTTTTGGAGGTGACAAAACTTCAGGCTAGTTCATAATAATGTAATTTCTGCTGTCTGCAGCCAGCAAACAGGTGGTTTTAATGTGTTTGTGGCATGGCCAGCAGACAGATATATTAGATTTCACTAATTGATAACTACTTATTGTAGTGGTAGTAGTATTACCATGTTCAGAATCAGTGCGCTTATCTGAATAATGTCTAGCAAAAGGTTTAGATGCTTATTGAGTTTTGTCACTCATTAAGCGCTTCCCAATATGGTTTTGTTGGAACATATTTTCTGTAAAAGCAAACCTTGTGGCAAATAATGTTTGTGAGAAAGGCAGTGTCTAACGTGCCAAGCTCAGCAATCAAGAATTGACTTGTTTCTGGAGTCTCCTGTTGCTCAAATGATTTGGTTTGCCTCTCCCCTTGCTCTCAGAACTGAAATTTAGGCTCTGGAAACTTCTAAGATTGGTTGCCTAGCCGGTTCTTATAATCCCTACAAAAGTCTTCCTTGTAATGTTTGATTTTGGCCTTATAACCATACTGGGCTATCGACCATTACTTCATACATGTAAATAAGGTCCTCTTTAAGTTTTTTTTTTTTTTGGTAAATAAATAAAACTTATTTATGCTGGATTTATGCTGTTATTTTTAGACTGTTACAAAGATTTAATGTTATTTAATTGTACTTGGCTATTTCTTTGGAATCATATAAATAATAAAATCAGATTTCATTAATGATTTTTAGTAGTAAAATTTCCCCCCGTCATTGGAGCCCTTACAATGTTAAATAATAGTCAAGGTCCTGCAGCTCTAGCCCAGTAATTTTGAACTTTTTTCCCGTCAAAAGAACTTTGGTCTATTTATCATTGTTTTTTCTCTTAAATTTGTATAAGCATGGAATGGTCTCCCCCCCGCCCCCCGCCCCCACAAGGATGACAGCAGCGATGGTTAACATAATCAAATTGTTGCTTTGTAAGTCTGGAGCTTCCATGGCAAAGATTGTAATCCCATCTTCCGAATCAAGAATGCTATAAGTGAGGTTGTGAGGCTGTCGGAGTTCCACGGCTGTCTTCTACATGTGAACTACAGTAGCGCTTCTAACAAAAGTAAAAACGGGTAAGAAAATTGAAAACCCAGATCCATACCCACCATTTCATTGCAGCTACTCTTTCTGGTGTGATGAGAGTTTCTTTTTTTATTTTTTATTTTTTTTATTAGAGTTGATGACAGTCACTTGAAGAAGAATTTTTTACGGATGAAGGGGATGGTATTCTTATTTCGTTGAGGTGTGATGGCGTATTGTAAGAATGTTGCACCCTACTTGATCTCTTTTTAAATCTCCTATGTCCCTCCAAACGCCAGAAAGCTTTCAGGAAAAAAGTTATTTATCAATGTTTCTTGAAGACTAATTTTTTGTTAAAAATTGATTTTCTAGAGCACCAAACAGAACCTAAATGTTTCAAGCCTCTTCCATAAGAGGTTTGCTCTTTTGTACATGACGTATTTCCAGGTTTTCACAAAACGTACAATCCAGGGCAGGGGAAGATGCGGGTCAAATAAACAATTCTATGCAAAAGCATCATCACATCGAGCAAATCTGGACACGGCCTCACTGTAAAGAACAATGATGTAAAGTCATGGCCTTTAGAAAATATCTTGTACCATGGAAAAAGTGAGATTGTGAACTTTAGTGGGATTAGATTATTGGAAAATAGGTGGGTGGGCAAAGCTCTCCTCAAGGATTCCTTTACGGAATTGTATTCTCTATCTTTAGATCTTAAGGTGGTGGTAGCGGATTTGTACGATGATATGGGGAATACTTGGTTGCCTAGGTTTCCTAGAAATTTAAATGAATGGGAATTAGGTGCGATGTGCAGATTGTTTTAGGTTCTTGGATAGGATGAAGTTGGATCCCAATTCAGGGGTGGCTGGGAATGAGTTATTTTTTTCAAAACGTATATATACTCCAAAGTCTCTGTATTTGAAACTGATTAATTATAAGAAAGATTCCCCACAAAAACATTTGGACTCTTAAGTATTCCTTCAGAAATCTCAAACTTTTTAAGAAATGTTTATCTAGAAAAAATATTCACCTTGGACTATTCGCAGAACAGATGTTGGAATTTGGCAAACTGGTTTGTCCTTTATATGAAGAATGAATAATTGATGAATCATCTATTTATTCATTATGTCATGGCGAATATGGTTGGGGTTTCTTTTTATCTCATCTTAAAGTTTATAAGTAATTCCCAAATCATTTTTTTGAGATGGTCTCATGCTGGTGGATTCATAACTTGAAGGGACTTTTTTCTATTATTTCGTCATATCCACCAACAGTTATTTGTTGGGGCTTGTGGAAGAAAAAGAATTCTATGGTTTTTTAGGACAAGATGAAAAGCTATGTAGAGCTTTATTTATCCATTTATGGTTTCATTTAATTGGATTTCTATTAAGATGGATTTTGTGGAAAGGCATTGGTATTCCTTATGGTGTGAGAAATTGTTTTTCTTGACTCCTGTTGGCATTGTGTTCTTTGTTTCTTTTGTGCTTTGTTTTGGTTTCTTTTTCACCTTATTGGTGATGGCTTGTTTTCTATTTTCTTGTTTTTCTCTTATTTCTTTAATAAAAATTACCGATTTATCTCCACACAAAAAAAGTCGTAAAAAATTAATAATGATGATATCATACACTAGTATAATGGTAATTAACATCATACACATGCTTTTGTACCAAATGTGTATTTACAATTTACCTTTAAAAGGTCTAAAAAATCAAGAACATGGTTTTAAATATCGTCAATATTTCATGAATTTTTTTTTCATTATGGTTTTTAATTCTAGTAACAACTACAAATATCTGGTGAAATTTCAAGATTTCTGATTCTCTATTGGAGTTTTGAACATCTAAAACCGCCTTAAGAAAAGACAGAAAACATCATAGTAAACTATAGTGAACAAACACAATTTATAGAGAAATTGTAATTAGCATCCTCTTTTAAGTTTCTTGCAACTTTATGATAATTTTCGTAAGAGTTTTTAGGTAGGCAAAACAACATACTCCACTTTCCAAAGTATTTGAGGATTCGTCTCCATTCCATTGCACATTTAGGTCTTGTTTATTGCACTGAATATTCAAAATATTGAATCTTTGATACAATGGACCAATCCAAAATATTTGGATTGATCTAAGGTGGATTGATCCAAAATATTTGGTCAAAGTGCTTTTGGGAAAACATTCAAAGTAGATAGAGACCATCTGGACTGGTCCAAAAATATTTGGACCAATCAAACATGGACGCTGGATCAATCCAAATATTATTGGACTGGTCAATTGTGCGATTTTCGAAAAACTGATTCAAGCATTCTCTCTTCTCTTCTGAATGGGTGTTTAAATGTCTATAGACATCAATGGATGGCTGTTTGATATGGAAGAATGTCTAAGATGTCTATAGATACTTCTAAAGACACCAATTTCAAATATATAAATAAGGGTGATTTGTACATTAAAAAATATCTAAAAAACTATTTCTTTGTCTCTTTCTGTTTTTTATTATTTTTTTTTGTGCATATTTGGAGTTTCTAAGAGAATACATTTATTTTTCTTTGAGATTTGTATCTTTTTATTTCTTTGGGTTTGAACTACACTTGTTGACATATTTGAAATTGGTTGTTAGAGATCTCATTTTATATCATAATAAAAGGAGGCGAATATCATTAAGGACAATGCCTCTTAGCACGTCTTTGTATTCACTGATAAGTCAATTCTAATTTATTATTTTATATTTATCTGCAATAGTACTAATTCATTCTCTACAATTCTGTAGAATAATATTCATATTAGTTTAGTTAATTTAATGTTGTTGCTGTTTCAAGGTAATTTTTTTTTTTTTTTTACATAGTTGTTGTAATTGTTTAACAACATTGATAATATCTTAGGTAGAGCCAATATATTGGTAAGTCTTTGATCCAATGCACATATGACGGTACAAACACCCAAGGTTGATGTTTTCGTTTCTTGAGTACCATCCATTTCATCTGGTTGCTATGAATCGGGGGTTATATTAAAATTTCTCTTGAAACCTTCTTTTTCTAGGTGTCTGGTTGCCGAGAACGATAACTTTTTTATTTTTACGATATTCTCACACAGCTCCCAATTTTCTCCAAAGGAGCCATTTCATTTTCACACTAATCTTGCCTGAAAATCATCATTTTTCCCATGAAAAGAATGTTGATTTTCATTACCGTGGCAATCAAACAACAACAAAAAAAAGAATGAAAATTATATATTTTTCCTTTTCTTTAATTTCTTGTATAATTTTATTTTTTCTATTTGTTAATCTTTTTTCTATTCAAGTCCTAAAGATGTGTATATATATTGTGGGGGGTGGGGGTGTTGCAGTCAACCACCTAAGATGACTCAGGGCCATTTATACAGTGCACTGCATGTTGTCTGAGGAATCAACAGAAAAACTGAAAAGTTGAAAGAAGATAGGAAGTGGATTGTTGGGCTGAAGAGTAGAGCCAATTGAAGTGGGAGTGATAGAGGGATAAAATCAGGCTAAATCATGGATTATTTATCATTATAAAAGAAAAAAGAAAGAAGAAAAAAAGTAGAAATACTGATTTAAAATGAGCCGAGAGATTGGAGGGAAAAAAGGAGAGAGGGAGAGAGATTCATTCAATGGTGCTGGTTTCAGAATCAACGCAGTGTGCTACTGTGTTCTGCCCTTCGCTAGTTTGCTGCCATCACAATTTTATTGAAAAAGAAATCGTGAAAGAATCGAGATGTTAGGGGAAGAAAAAAGAGAAAGTGGACATGAATGAGAGCTAGAAATCACAATGTGTGCGTTCACAAGATCTTACGTCCAGTAGTCATCTTTCTTCGTCACATTTTGCTATTAGATTTTCTTTTCTCCCTTTTTTTTTTTTCAGATTTTTGAAATACAGATAAGAAACATTTTTACTCGACCATCAAAGCAACCATGTAATCAAACATGGACAATAAGGTATTTTGCTCCCATAATTACACTGCCCATTAACCCTTTCAATCTCTTCTCTTTAGAGTTACCGTTCCTAGGGGTCAAAAACGGAAGAACCGCTATGAATACTGGTTTTTGTTTCTCCTAAAGGAGAAAGAACCTGAACTGACCCCTCGCCCCGCGATGTGGTGAAGGTAAGCGTGAAATCATGTGCAACACTCCCCCATATGGGACAGTCGGGGGAATCAAAAATCTCCAAAAAGTGAATTGATTCTCCCCCTTGAGTGTCCCATGGGGGGGTGGCACAGATGATTTCAGCCCGTGAAGGTATGTCCAACATCCGGAGCCGTATCCCCTGCACCACCTTATGGTACGCCACGATGAACCACAGACTTAAGGGGTAGGGCCCTGCGAGGATTTTTAAGAAGGCAAATAAAAGTTTGGAAGCAACCTCCTCGGGAAACCAAATGGAAAAGCTCCTTTACCCAAAAAAAAACAAAAAACAAAAACTGCTGGTCGGTTCGAGTCGCGTTCACCGCTGGGGCATGACGTCGCCATCCTGCATTCCATTGTTAAGTTAAGCCCTTCACCGCAGATTCATTTTTCATTGTCACTATCTCGGCCAACGGAAACGACTTGCAGCAGCAGAGCACCAAGACGATGGATTCATCAACATCAGCTGAAGAAAAGATTGAGGCTCCTTACGGCTCGTGGAAGTCTCCGATTACCGCCGACGTCGTCTCTGGCGCCGAGAAACGTTTGGAGGGCATCGCAGTTGACGGGCAAGGCCGCCTTGTCTGGGCAGAATATCGTCCCACTGAAGCAGGGTATGTCTCCAACCCCTAAGCCATGATCACAACCCTTTGACGATAGGGTTCAGAGGAGCCATTTGATGAAGATGCTAACTTTTATTAATTATTGCTTTTAATTTTTATTTATGTTTTTATTGTTAAAAGTAGTTGTTTCAGAGATTTCCAACTTCCCTGATGTTTGACATTCTGTCTTGCAAAATATTTTAAATTAATGGATGTATTCATCTACTAATTCATTCAGGCGCGTGGTACTGGTCAAGGAACCACCAAAGGCAGGAGAGGAACCTGTAGATTTTATCCCTAAAGAGTTTGCGGTGCAGACATTGGCTCACGAGTATGGAGGGGGTGCATTTGCGGTTTCTGGTGATATGCTTGTTTTTTCAAATTACAAGTTCCAAAGACTGTACAAGCTGTTCATTCAGTCTGGAGGTTCGCTTAATTTTGCTTCTCTGGCAAAGTTATTATTCCTTATCTACCTTCCTTGTACTATACTTTTTCTTTTTCTTGGGAGAGATAAAGGCTATTTATTCAAAGAAGAGAGCAGGAAAGAGATACAAAACGAGAAAAGAAGGTGAAAACAAAAGGAAAAACTATACAATCTCACTCTAGAAAGAAAACCAAGTTATCTCATCAAAAAACCATTAGCAATAGAGGTCCAATTAAAAATAAAGTTAATACAGGCATATAGACGAAAGACCATCTTCAAAAGTCCTGTTGGGTGTTGCTCCTTTCCTTCTACACGCCCCAACAAAGGTGCTGACAATTGCTTAAAATTGCATAATTATCATAATCAAAGTAAGCATTATTACATTTATTTTATGTGTATTTATATTAAATTATGTATTTTATCTTGTAGGATGTCATGAAAAAGCTCAATTGAAGTTTACAGCCCATTAGCAAAACTTACCAATGGAGATGATGCTAAAAGATGATGGAGATCACCACCACCCAATCCAATCAAGTGAAGATCAAACATCCAAG
>JAOXJP010230979.1:0-10705 GCA_025762735.1 Platanus orientalis | reverse complement strand
GGGGTGGGGTGGTGGGTAAAACAGGGAACTAGTCTATTCTCTGAAATATCCAAATATTTTTTTCACATCCATGAATTGGAGCAGCATGGAAGGTAACCCCAAAGGCCAACAAAGGATTTGCATTCATTCTTTTTTCGTTAAAAAGAAAGAATTAGGGCATTTTGTAATGATGTTAAGTCCAAAATGATCCAGATGGGGTGTGTTTTGTTGACTAGATTATGCAACGAAAGCAAAAAAAAATGTAGTTTTTGTTAGAATTTGTTTTTTACTATTTGATTGTTTTATGTAGTGTCATGCATATAATCTACTCTCTTTTTTCGCATTCTCTTTCCGTTAACAAAAGATGTAACCTAATTTCTGATAAATTCTTTGCATTTCTTCATCATTTTTTTATTTTTTTTTTTTGCATTTCTCAGTCATTTTTGGGCTCTCAGGCTTGTTTAATTGCAAGGAAATAAGGAATATTGAAAAAAATGGGGAAAAGTAATTCAATTCTATCTACCATACAAAGATTTTTCTTGTCCAACTGTTTGAAAAGCTTAGAGGCCAATAAATGAGTTTTCCAAGATATTCTTCTTTTTGAAATAAAGACATTGGTGTAAAAGAAATCTGTTAACTTTCTTCCAAAAAATGTAATTACAGTTAACTTTATCTCAACTCTCCTTGACAACGAAATACAATTTGAAAAGTTGATAAAAAACGTACTTCATTTCATCTGTCTTGTTTAACTTTTGTCAACCTTCCTCACAAATAGATTAAGTCTCAATCAAAAATGCGTGTGGAAACCATTAAGTATTAGAGTTCCAATTACGTCATGGATAGAACTCATGCACATAGGTGACACTATAGCTGATAAGGGTATTTTGGAGTTTATAGTTCCATACTAGTACCATCCTCAATGTCTTGACTTAAACATCCTCTGGTATCCCATTTATAAATACCAATTTATCCTATCAAACATGTTCGTGTGATACTGTAAATAACCCGTGTATAGAGTGGATATGCCTAGATCCGTATTTGGTCCATTAAAATAAATTAGATACCCGTATCCATGTATTTGTTTATTTATCCGGATACTAGATACAAATACAAATATCTAATTATACAACAACTTTTCACTTATTACAATATCATAATATATCTAATAATCTATAACCATTTATTAGACCAATGGAATAAAGATATATAATATTATATACATATATTAACTTAAGCAGATTTGGATATTTAGCTGAAGCTGATTAATATGAATCCGTATTTCGCCAGATGTTAATCAAATATATCATTTGCAGCCCTATCAACCAGGGTTTATAACCTGTAAAATAAAACCCAATGGATTCAAACTTTTATCTCAAATTTTGATAGAATAGATTAAGATACAATCAAGATTATTCTCGATCGCACTAGCCATTTAGTCTTTTGAATCCCTTACCACAGGCATGTAGCCATCTCCTGATGGTTAGAATAAAGCTCCATTGAGTTGAGTACTATAATTTTAAAAAGTTTTGAATCAAAAGAATTCAATCAAAAGTTTTTTGCACAAGGGTTGCAACAAAACCTTGGCATTAAAACCCAGAGTTATCCCAAAGAAAAGGAAATGCATGTGGGTGGCTCATATCCTAAAAAAATATTTATGGATAGGTTTTGACTTTCAATTTTCTTTCTTAATCTCAAATTAAATAGAGAAAATAGAGTTATTGGTGCACATGGGTGCCTATGTAACTCCACACAATAAGCCTTTCATTTATTAATTGATTGAATGAAACCTATAGGTAGGGGCATGTGTCTATGTCTAGGTTAGGAGCTTAATCTCAACTTACGCCAATTACTTCCATGTTGCAAGTTGCAACCCCAAGCCTACGGATGGTGGTTCGACCAAAAACTTGGACCACTGCTCGGACCTATATAAGTTGGGCTAGGAAAAAAAAACAAATAAAAAAATAAGAGAAAGGGGGTGGTTAGGCAAATCAAGTCTTTGAAAACAGCCAAATAATGGACACTTAATAAAAAAAAGTAATGCATTCCCAATTTTGTGAAATGCACTAAAACATGAGTTTTAAAATGGATTATCGAGGGAAAGAAAATTTTATTATCAATAATGTGCATTGGGTATATATTTACTGGTCGGATATCAACTCAGCTATTGAACAGACCCAAGACATTTGACCCAAATCTTCCCCCAAAGAATTAGGTACGAATAACCCATGAACGAATAGGTGCAAATGGAGTCAAGGGTTGACACATCAGCCCCAAAAAGTGATAAATGCCCCCCAAAAAGTGTAAGTCACTTTTTTGACACTGATATGGCTGCCCCTGATGCCATTCACACTTATTCGTTCAGTACCAAATCAAAGCTCAAATTTTCTTAATAAAGCTTGGGTAAGTACACATATTGACAACTCTAAATACATATCTACATGTGGGTATTGCAAGTAGTTTCACCACCACCACCATCATCAATCATCATCATCATCATCACCTTGTAATAAAAGTTTTCTCCGAGATGAATGGTTTTTAATAGGAATTGATCATTGTTAAGAGTCTAATTGGAGAACCCACATTGCAATCAACCTAAGATCATTGCCTACCAACTTGAGAAGATACCAAGCTGATGAACTTGTGTCTAACTTCATAAGAATAAGGTCCCAACTCCCAATCGCTTCAATACACATTCAAATTGATCAATGAACCACTTTCTTGATCAGTGAACATTGGCGTCAAACATTTTCTTTGATTTTAATGATGGTCCAAAACCTTAACAAGTAATTTGTGTTGTCCATCATTTAGAGTCATCTCCAGTCGATACATTTTGGATGGTATGGTGTCCTACTAGGTACCTTCATTTTTATTTTATTTTATTTTTTAACGTGTACTATTAAGAAAATCAGGTGTGTAGCTCTCAGAGCAACAATTACAAATCAACCAATGCCATAAATGGTTGAATTGCATTCACTGCTACTTACAAAACATAGCTCTCTTAGCTAGAGCATGAATCGCCATATTACAAGCTTACCTAACACAACAAATTCAATTGAAATGCAATGGAAAATGACGGGGAAAGATACCGACGGCCCCACAAACCGACCCCGATGAGCCCATAGAACCCCGGCTCTAAAGAAATCAGCCCAATATATCCCCAGGAAAACCAACCCGAGGAGCATTCCCTGGCCCGCGACCTAAAAGATATTAGGGCAATCACCTAGTATCAAGCGACCACCCGACACCAAGAAAGGGACTCGTAACCACGAGAGACATTGGACCCCCAAAAATCCTCAACAAGTAAGAAGGGCAGAAACCCTATTTCTCGTACTTAAAGATAAGAACAATCCAGAAACCGTTACAATGAGAGAATATTCCACACAACTGGCCTGACACCCTGAAGAAAAAAAAAGCAGGGAGAAGGTTGCGACCCAGGCCTATAAAGGGGGATAGTGACTCTTTCATTAGGTATGGGACAATAGAAACCCTAATTTGGATAAGCTCTTTTCCACATCCCCCAACCATCTGACTTGACCGTCGGAGAGCTTAAGGCCGCCCTCCTGTCGGCGTCCACTTTTTAACCCTTTTTTTTTGTGCTATGCAGGGTCCGTTCCACCAAAGACCCGAGCCTACCGTGCGACCATCTAAGCAGTGTAAGGGCACCTCCACCTCCCAAACACCATCAGAAAATAAGGGTTTTAATATCTTCTATAACAGATTGGATCCTTAAAGTGGAGCCAAAAAGACAAATGATAGAGTTGATCACTACCTAGGCTTACCTTCACTTAAAGTATGAAGCAGGGCTCGTCAATTAATTAGGCTTCAACACTCGCTCAGGAAGACTGAACATCAAGAGCTACAAATGATTCTACAATGGATTCAGTTGATAATCCACCTAACTCTAGTGTTTTTCTTGTTCTCAAAAAACAATAGCATCACAACTAAGCTTGAAGAACCAATCTCTAGAATGACCCCTTTTGGTCTTTGGCTCTATTATTTTGGGGAGAGAGAAATGGAAATCATGAGCCTTAGCCATGGACTCATCATTGGCAGAGAGAGGAATTCAATAACTTGATCCATTTTTCAATCATCACATATGAAAGCGAAATCTTTCACCCAAATGTCACTTTGTTGCGTGTCTTTTAAACTTCCTTGGAGTGATCATCTTTATAGTTTGAATAGAGGAACCAGTAAGTAAAATTCCTATGATTTGCCATACATCTTGTGATTAATGTTGTAAATGGACTCAATATGAAGCAGATATAGGCATATCCATATTCATATCTATGAACACAATGAGAACCTAGGAACTATAGAGATGAAGATGAGCGGTGGGGTTCAATTAGATAATGAGAAGTTGACTACTATGAAGGTTTCAGCTTTCATTCGTAGGCAATGGGGATGTGAGGTGAGAAATAGGTTAGGGTTAAGGTTAGGATATTCATATGTCGTAACATCACCTATAATATTATAATATAAATTTAGTTATAACGGGCCAAACAAGAATTCAAACAATGTACTAAGCCTAATTGCTAATTAAAATACATTGTTGCTAATTCGGATAGTCTATCCTTATTAAACACCGAGTTGCTTTTATTAGCGTATTCTATTAGTGAGATATACAGGATCATTTTTTATTTTTAGAAGCACAGATGTAACAAACTTCTATTTTAGAATATTATTTGGCATCATTGTATAATAAACTAGAGGGCTCCCAGGGAGGTAACCAATGAGTTTCTTTTGTAATACTCTGTTCATACATAGTATCAAAGGTCTTTGACCTACATCTCCTCCATCAATCTTAACAATGACGATGTAACACCCCACGTTGCACCTAAATGGTAAAAATATAATTTAATACATGTAAAGGTAAAATTGTCATTTTACATATTTTAGACAAACCATAGAGTGGTGTAGGGACTCTTTAGACTAAGTTAGAAGTATAGAACCCAAGTTTGATTATAAACCTATTGAGTTTGAAAGTTGGGCCAAGTGTGTTTGGGATAAATTTATTGGCAAAATTAAATCAACCCCAAAGAAATTAGGGTGTAAGTCATACACCACTAGAAAGGTCTAAGAATCTAGTTCTCAATGCATCAAACGGTGCACAAATCCAAGTTCCCTAGAAGGAGATATGACATTTTTTCATCAAAATGGTCAATTTGGAAAATACTATCTTGGAATTGTGAGGGGTCCCAAAGTGAGGGGATCGGTCACAGAGGGGTACTGCAAGCGGTCGCAACTACTTGCAACCGATTATAGCCACAAAACTTGAAATGACAACTCTCGGGAATTTTGGTTCTCGCACAATGCTAGTTGTCACCTAACTAGGTGACCAGTCACAGACATACCCTGTGAGTGGTCGCAGGGACTTGTGACTGGTCATGAGTGGAGGGGATTGGTCGCACGCACCCAATTTAAAAAAAAATGGGGTTTCCTTTCCTATTTCGTATAAAATCTTTTTTAGGAAGGGTAATCTCGTACAAGGATAACTATATGACCTCATTTTACTCTAAAATATATTAGATTACACATAAGGAATGGAGAGTTAGAGAGATTAGAGAGCTTTGGAGGAGAAAAGTAAGAGTTTTTCCCCAATCTGATAAGTTTCATTCCCAACCATGGAAAACTTGCTACGATAGGTGGTTTTCTTCTTGAATCTCCTAGTTCTACTTATTTAATATTAGATTTACATTATTTTACAGAGAATAGGGGAAAATGGAAAGATGTAATTAAGGATTTTGGAGCTTGAAGAACGAAAAAGACTAAGAATTGTGAGTTCATACATGATGTGCTACTCCTTTGACTTATTGTCCCTTTATTCAATGTGGTCCTTCAATTTTGGATGGGTTCTTAATTTTTCATGAATTGTTTGTTAAATCTATAAAGTTTTTGTGAGTTTACATTACTTAATCCTTAGATTTATGAAATTTTTTGTGAGTTTTTATACATGATGTACTACTCATTTGGCTTCTTATCTTTCTATTCGTTTATAATCTTTAGTTTGGATGATATTTCAGTTTCTTTTCTTTTGATTGTTTTGTTTTTTCAAGTTTGATAAGTTTCTTTCATCTAAACATTAGATCTATGGAGGATTAATGAGTTCTCAAGTTAATTATTATACTCATTTGTTTTTATACACCTTCCTTAACTTTTGATTGCAAATTTGAGTGAGATTTTAGTTTTTCATCACTTCTTACTAGGCTTGTGTAAGTTTGATGATTCTAAATATTCTATAAAATGATTTCTTTCATTATTCCTTGGTATAAACTTTTGTTTACATGAAATTCTGGTTTTCTATGTGCATTACTAGATCTACTCTAATTTGAGCATGTTTTAGTTAAGATTTACTTATTCTCTTATACTACTATCATAGATTCATTGGAATCTTAAGTTTTTCTTTATGATTGAATTTAAGAAGATTGGATCCATGTGAAATTCAAATGGAAAAAAATGATTTATACTTCATATGTTGATGTTTGTCTTGATTTACCCATACTTGAGATTTCTATTCCTATTATTATTGCTAGTTGGTAGTCTCTTCTTGATTTAATTGTCTCCAAGTTTTGTTACTTATTCTATTTCACATGCTAGTTGGTCATCTATGCTACTATTATGTTTCTCACTTAGTTCCATCCATTTAAACCTAATCCAATGAGCTTTTACATTAGCATTATTACATTTACATGTCTTGGTTTTGGAAAATTATGAGATGGTTTTTAAGTACTTGGTTTCTACGTGAGTATGAGCTATTTATTTCTGTTTGGTTTAAACGTAGACTTTATATAGTCTCACATATGAGTTTTTTTACTACATGGACATATCTTGCATTGTATCCTTATATAGCTACATACTACTTTATATAAGCATGAATTTAAAGTACTGTTTGTATTCAGGGATTTGGCTTTGACCCAATCACCAAGATTCATTAATAGGTGAAAACAGTCTTACAATTCATGTCAGGTACACAATCACTGGGTCACATCAATAGATGAGGATGGTCTTACGACCCATTTCAGGTACCTAATCATTAGGTCACATTAATAGATGACGACGGTCTTACAACTCATTTTAGGTACCTAATCATCAGGTCACATTAATAGGTGAGAATGGTCTTACGACTCATTTAAGATACTCAGCCACCAGGTCACATCAATAGGTGAAAATGGTCTTATGACCCATTTTAGGTACCCAATTATCAAGTCATATCAATAGGTGAAGACGACACTAGATGTCCACCAGTTCCGTATGAGATTTCAATTTTGTCGGAAACCCTACATGGGTTATATGAGATTTCAGTTTTATTGGAGACCCTATATGGGTTACATGATTTTAGATTTTTTAGAGTCCTATGTGGGCTAATCCGTGGGATTTGATACAAAGTGTTTTGACAAGATTTGGTTTAGGAACCCTACATGGGTTAAGTTGGTTTGATCCAGTGTATGTTTTGTTATAAACCCTTCATGGGTTATGTGAGTTTGAGAGCTATATTGCACTTTTATGAGCATGCATTTGATTTTGATATTAATTACCTAAGACAACTTACTTGAGAGGTGCTACGGCCTACTTATGTATGAGTATTTTGCAGTAAGCATTTGTATTGCATGTTGTATTTTTCTTATGAGTTATACTTTACTTATTTCAGCTATAGAGTTATGTTGATTTAGCTTTAATAATTCTAACACCTTTACTAGAATTTAATCATTATTTTAGCTAGTTCAATTCATAAATGTTGTGCATATTTTGATTTTGTAATTAGTCATACTCGTGCATATTTGATTTACTTCGTGGGATATTGTACATGTTCTCTCACAGGCTTTATAATTGATCCATGTTTTTACCACCATTTTAGGTGGCACTCCATAGTGTGTGATCTCTTACAGATTTTGTCCCAAAGTTGGCTTGTTGGGACGAGATGATTGTCTCTTCATTTACTTTATGTTTAGTTTTTATTTTCAATATTTTCATATATGAGACAGAGATTATTGAGACAAAATTTTATTCAGTTATTTAATAATTTATATTATAAGGAGATGGATATTTGGTTGGCCTTTGGTGTTATTGTTACTTATTTGATATGGAGGTTTGAAGATTAGTATTTTATATTCCATTGCGTAGTTTAGAATGTGTATGTTTATATTTCCGTTGCGAATGTGTAATTTAAGATTTTCAATTAAATAAAAGAATAAAAAAAACATGTTACAATTTAAATAATATAAGTAAGGACTCCTTCCACAAGGAAAGAATAATGCCACACTCTGAGATCCGTAACACTGCGCATGTGTGTTTCCTATATTATCCTCTGATTTTTTAGTGTGGGATTTGGGGCGTGATAGGTGATTCTTCTCATCTTCCTCTTTACTTCCACTTGAGTTTTCATCCTCATCGGGATGAGTTCCACCACCATTTCAACTTTAACAAGCTCAATCATTGCTTTTGTTTGATCTATTCTTTATAATCTAAGTTCCATTTAAATCGTGAAGCTTAATTCATTTAATTATCATCTCTAGAAATCACAATTCCTTATTGCTCTTTGTGCACATCAATTGACAAGTTCAATAGGTGGATAACTCCCTCCTCTTGAGTATTTTGATGATAATAAAGGTACTATATATCACAACCCTAAATTTTTGGATTGGTTACTTGCAAATCAACTCCTTAGTTACCTCATTGCTATAATTTTTGAAACCATTTTACCATATCTTTTGAATCTTGAACATTCCCACGATGTCTAGCTTGTCATAGAACGTCGATTCACCTCCATTCTCGTTCAAATTTTCTTCAACTTAAATCTTAGATATAGTTAGTTAAGAAAAGTTCTTCCTTTATAAAGGTATTTCTAAAAAATGTTAAAACCCTTGCTAATACCTTAGTTATGGTTGGCTCTCCTCTAGATGACAAAGATCTTATTCTCCATACTCTTAATAGTTTACCTTTGGAATTCAATGCCTTCAAAACCTTCATCCACTCCAGATCAACCCATATGTCCATTAAGAAATTACATAAGCTTCTACTAATTAAAGATCGACTTAAGGAATTGAATCATTAGATTTCGTCTCTCCTCTCAACTCCGTGTTTTCCACCACTTGCAGTGGTTCCATGCCTCAAGGTCATTACTTTCACCATGAATGCTTCTCTACTCCCTCACGTGGTTTCTTCTTCAATCACGGTGGTCAAGGTCAAAGATATGGGTGCTCATTTACTTCTCCCAGATCGTGCATTGTATGTCAAGTTTGTGGCAAGCCTAATTGTAACATCAAAATTTTGCCACTTTCCAAAGAAAGACTTGAAACTCAAAGTGTGCAAATTATTCAACCTTTAGAGGGTTGGTTTATTATTTTATGTGGGAGATTTTTACTCCAAATTCTTTTCGAGTGTTTGTTAATTACTATTGTTTATGAGCAACAAACCTTTGATTAACTCCAAATCGCACAAATTATAAATAAACAAAAGTTGCATAAAATAAAGAAGAAGATAAGAAGAAGATGACGAAACTTTGGCTATTTTATTATTTTACTGAACTTATAGTATTTGCTTCAATATCAATAAACAAGACTTATACTAATCTTACCTAGCCATGGGTATATCTTCTTGAGAGGATGTTGCAGAGGTTTGATGAACTTGCAACATTCTTGAAGATAAATGTTTGTTGTTGCAACCTTCTTAAAGAGAGATGCTTATTGTTGCAACCTCCTCTGTGTGCGCAACTCAGGTAAAATTTGTGCTTGTAAGTGCATGACTGAGATGAAATTTATCTCAGTCGCACTCCTGTTTCAAGGTGGTGAATGTGAATTTCATAGCACTAGTCATGTAAACCCTCTTCCTGATAAGCTTGTGTGAATAAATGGTGTGCAACTAAGAATAATTTGATGTTGATACAGACCCTCAGTAGGTTGTGCAAATGACCTTTATTAATGGTGCGTGACTGCTTATGATAACAGTCACACAACTGTTAGTCATGGCATTTACAATTTCAACAGTGAATGATGAAATTTTGAAGAAATCTCGAATTGAGTATTTATTCATGATTTTTCCCGTATCAACACTAATCACATAGTTGCTGAATGTTTTCATTGTTTGAATCTATCATATCCAGGCTCTCAGTCTCTTTAGTTACGGTCATATAACCACAAACATTGGTCTTGACTCACTTCTCTATTTCAGACGCATCTTTCATTGCAAACACTACATGGTATTTCGATTCAGGGACAAGTAATCATGTGACACTTAATCTATCTACTCTCAGCTTACTGCCCATATCATGATTATGATAAGTCTCTATAGATAATAGATCTACACTTCCCATCTAACACACTAGTAAGCCTTTTTTCCATACCCTCTACCTCTTTTCAACTCGAACATTGAAACTCAATTCTTCTTATTCTTGTTTATTTCATCTTTTTATTTTTGCTCCTTATTATGGTGTGAAAATCTTTGATTAATTTTTTTTTCTTTCCTGATTTTTATTTTTATTATATAAGTCAATTCTTGTGGATTTAACATTGTACAGTACTACAACACTCGTATATTTGTAAGTAAACCAATTTAGATTTTTTATTCATTATTTTAGATCATTAGTTTAAACATAACACACACATATATATTAATTTAAGAGGATATGAATAATGAATCATATATAAATGTATCTATATTTGATTTAAGCGGACCAAATACTCACTCACACACACACACACACACACACACACACACACACACACATATATAT
>JAOXJP010230978.1:0-10705 GCA_025762735.1 Platanus orientalis | reverse complement strand
TGGTAAACATAAGTTTGGGCCCCAAGGGGCACCGCTGTTTTGTGGATGGGGGAGGACCTAGCCAACTTGGGCCGGGCTATATTTAACACACACACACACACGCACGCCGAACCGAACCGGGTTGGGTTGGGTCAATAAGAAAAATAAATAATATCATTTTTATTTATAGTTTTTTTTTTGCATTCTCCCAAAATCAGCTAAGGACATGTTCTTTTGAAAAGGTTTATCAGTTTTTCCATTGTGGGGGTGTGACTATTCGAATAGGTTTTACAAATATGCCCTTTAGAAACACCTATTCCAAATATATACATGTGGCTATTAAGAGACACCTCTTGACACATGCCCATTCCGGATGGGTGTGTAGGTGACTATTAGATTGCAGCCATTGGTCATTGGTGACTGTACGAAATCAAAGGTTGTGTCCCTATACCTATTCCGAATAGACACCAAAAACTCTATAAATAGTAGGTCCCTCATGCATTTCATATTGATTTACAAACGAATTTTTTGGTTGAGGGTTTAGTTTCATAGCGCATTAGTGTGAGAGAGAAAGTACTGTACGGTTTTGGTTCGCCAGACACACAGATCGTAGTGCTACCTCTGTGTATGCAGATCATTGTATCCTAGGAGATAGACGTCCGACTAATTGTTAGCACCAGTGTGAGGGACGGATCTGTCTTAAGGACATAGTATCTAACACTAGCCTTGATCTACTTCAGTTAAGTTTCATCATCCAGATCAAGTAAGTATTTCATTTGTTTTATTTTATTTTATTTTCGTAAATTTCATAGTTTATAATAGAGTGCACATGTATGTAGAGTACTGAAATAACAATACTGAACCAACAGTAAGGACATCTCAGGAATCTTATGTGCCTTCCTCTGCTTCTTCGGTCTCCTGCAGCATGTTCATAAGCATGGAGGCCTAGTTCTTAAGCATCATCTTCTCCCTCTTGGCATCTACAAGTTTCCTACGTTCCAGGAGTTGAAGCTGAAGATGTTCAACGCAATGTGTGTCTTCCTCCAACTCATTCAGGCCATTAATTTTACGGTCATGCGAACAAAACCAAATTTTGATCACTTAATCCAAGATTACCAGTGTTTTTATTCATGTGGGAATCGAAAGATCATAGTCAAATCTTTTTAATTATGATTTTAGGCTGTACCATGATGAAAGGATTGCGTCTGCTGGGAGCCCTCCACCACCACCAGTCCACCAACACCGTAAATATAATTAAAGTTTGCAGTTACGAACATACTGCACACCATGCGTAGAAATACAAATACCCATAATTAGCATGTCGTGTTAAGAAAAAGAAGGAACTGGTTTGATGGATGCTACAGCTACCTCAGACTCCAGAACTAGTCTAAGACATTTTTTCATGGCTAAAACTATTAAAACCAAGAGCAAATCTCTGAATTCCAGGAGATGGGTATGTAAGCAAATCATGCAAGTTTCACTACCCATAACCCATCTTCTAATCTCTATGGAACTAAACTCACAAGAAAAGGAGGGAAGACCCATAAAAATCCAAAGTAAATTCCCTCAAATTTCAAGAAATCAGCATATGAGTATGTTCTAAATAATGCAAAATTCACTACCCAACTTCAAAATTTCGTGCAAGAGCTGGAGGATCTCTGAATGCAGCCCCCTCTCCCTAAATCAACTCCCACTCCATTTTCACTACCCTCCCTCACCTCTCACAGAGAAGTAGGGGTTTGGCGGGGAGGGGGCTGAGGGTTGTAATTCTTTATTGAATGCGTCCTTCCTTGTACCCTTGTATGTGAGACACATGCCATGTTCTGTAACCCCCGATTCTCAAGATAAGAAGATAATAAATGGGTAAGAATCCAGAAGCTAAACCCTCCAAATCATGCAAAACGGAATGCTCCATCAACCATATGATGGGCAATCTCTTGTAGAAGCTAAACCCTCAAAATCATGCAAAATTGAATGCAAAAACAAAAAGGAAGAAAGAATTGATTGAATTAGTGTGTATATGCTTAAATTCCACGGACAGAGGAAAATAAATAAATAAATAAAATAACCATGGATTCAAACCATTTGAAGAAAAAACTAACCCGAACCTCGACTTCCTCTCTTCACCGAAAATTCACTCATAGGTTTTGTTGGCACCATCCTGAGAAGTTGCCTCAAGATAAATGACACATGGATTTAAATGGACTTGGAAGCACGGTCACAAATAAAGACGCATGGTGGAGCCAGCATTAAGACATGTGTCATGGTACCTAATGCACAGTAAGGTTGGACCATTACTCACACGAAGACGAGGCAAAATCACTATGTACTCCACAACACGCAATTGCTACCATGATAGAGAACGAAAAAGATAGATATGGTGACTAAAAGGAGTGGGAAGTAAAATAAACCATCTAACAATGTGAAAAAGGGGTTACAACTGCTACTACTAATTGACCTAATATAAATAGGCGAGCAATAGAAGAATCCGACATCAACATCATCATCAAATTCTATTTTGTCTTAGAAGTAGTAGATCTATCTAGGAGTAGGAGTAACGTAAAATTAGTCTGTAATTCAAACCTAGTTCATTCCCTAGTTTATGTCATCAACTTGTTAGATATCGAAGATGTTAGTGACTTCTTGAGTCAAGTAAGACGTTTATACTGTACTATCATTTTGTTGTATCAACAAAGTTTGACATATTTTCATCTCTTTCCTTTTGAAGTCTAAGAAAAGTCCACTTTGTTGAGGCATGTACCAAACCTGGCCTAATACCCCGGGTTGCCCGAACCCGGGATAGAATATGGAAAAAGGAAATTTTCCTATGAATACAGAGATTGCGACCATAGTGGGAGCACACTTCGAGGGGAACGAAGATTCAATGCCTTGGAGAAAAGGGACGATCCCTTTTGTAGAAGATTGTAGTGTGAGAACTCCCGAGATTCTAATGATGGACCTGGCGCGTTTGACAGGCTGGCTAAAGCAATTGCTATAGCCTTCTGGATAATGGTCATAGAAGGCCCGTATGAAGGAAGACCAGGGCAAAACACAAGAGAATGATTTAAAGGGAGAAAATTTGTAACTCCACACCAAATTTCCTTATGAGAACAGGGGGCAAAGTTGAGCATCGGTTCTTCCTGACAACCAACAACTTGATATCCTACTAGGAAGCCCGTATGAGGAGATTCATCGAGGGATGGTCAGCCACAAAGTTCATTTTCTACCAGGCTAGAATCAACTCGATCAAGCATCGGCTAAACTCTATAAAGGGAGGAATGAAAGACCCCCACTTTTTGGAGGATACTCGAAAAACCCCTTAACAATTGACAAATGTTACAACATTATGAGATGCCTTCAAGAGGAAACTCAACTATCGAAGAGTAAGAATTGTGTGCCTTAAGGGAATCCCTAGAGTCAAAACAACTCTCACTTACAGCCATACGAGAGTATAGGTCTAAAATACCAACACCCTTCATACGAACAAAGTTTACTGCCTCGAGGACACATAAGAAAAGAACTCGAGCCTTAAAATTGACCCACCTGGATCACATGGTCGATGCACGGACGAGGTTCTAAAGATGAAACAAAGAGGAAACCACATGAAACATATGCTAAACAAACCTCGAAGCAAGCAGATAAAAAGACAAATGACAAATTAGTGAGCAAGGAAGACCAATTCTTTAAAAACCCTAGTAATACTAGAGTCTATGTTGGTCCTCATAGCACTAAGAGACCAACTATCGAGTATGTTAGTTGTTTGAGTTCCCATAAGGGGAAGGAAGAGGAAAGATCCTCTGGTGAGTTAGTTGATATTGAAACGATCACAATAAAGAAAGCGTCGGATGGAGAAGGTAAACTGGCATGCCGAATCACGTGCCAAACAAAAGAAGTTGAGACCAACCATGTCCCGATTCAAGTAGACATTAATATGGTCATGAGTAACAAAGTGACCGATAAGAGATGTAAGGCAACAATTGAGCACAAAGGCCGGCTAATTACCCAACGTGGACGAATTACTATAGTCTCAAAGCTAATTAGTGTTGACATAGTAACCATCGACTTAATATGGGATGATTGAGCAAGGTGGTCCCAGAACGACAGCGACAACTGCCATGACTCAGGCTACTTAAGAGTAGAGCATCGAGGTAGACAAGTACTCGATCAAGATGTCGAGGGCCAAGAAACAAAATCGACCATCATGATGTCAAATGGCTCAATGATGCTCGATGGCTTTGTAGTTACAAGGGATGAACGAAGCTAGGGCATAAAAAATCAACAAAAAGCAAGTTCATCATTGGGGGAAAATTGAGAGTACAAAGGAGAAAGAAAAAATTTCCATTCTTAGCCCAAGAACATGGCCTCGATGGACATGGCCTTGATAAGGAAAGGGGTTAACTCTGAAAAGCCCTATACTAGAAAGGGATTATCCTTTGGAGGTCTCGCTGTAACAAGATCTGGTGATCATGGCATCTCACTTTGTGGATTTAAAGTAGCTCGCCGAAGTAGTTTGAGTCATGTCAAGGGTCGTGTCCCAATAGGGAATGAACCTACTAATGCACTTTGGGGGGCAGCGCTGCCTTTGAAAGTAAAAAAATTTAAGCATAGAAGGTTGGCCATCGCAAAATAGCAAAGTTGTTGATGAAGATATTCATCAATTTGTGCATATTAGAGAAGGGTTCGATGATGACTATTCGAAGAGGCCTATGCCCCTATATCAAAAGAAAAGGGGGTTGAAGGACAAAAATGTCTTAAAGCTAATAATGTGAGCCAAATACAAAGGCTCATACATGGACAAAAATGTCCTGCAATAAATAAGAGTCAAATGATACATAAACAAACATTGTCTATGGGAAAAAATGTCCAATTTAATTCTTAAAATTTCATTAGATATATAAGTTGAAAGTTACATAGACTTTTATCAAGACAAAAAAAAAGACCAAGGGATAAAAGTAAAATGATACAAAGGCTCACATCGAGACCATACATCGTTTCGTAAATATTGAATGGCTTAGTAAACATGGATAACAAGGCACCAAAACTGGTGATACATGGGAGTAGAACATGAGCTTGAGTGAAAGTTGTAAACCTTGTGTGCCACTGCGAGCTAAGAAGATCCGGATGAAGCAAAATCTCCACCGCGGGTTATCTCAGGAGTCACCTTGAATGGCAGTTCCAAGCTGAAGGAGTAAAGGAAAAGACTCAAGTCGGTGTGCCTCTCCAGATGTGTGCTCCTTTTTAGAACCGCTATTTGCGTAGAAGAACAAGCAACATGTAAAGGGGGACTCCATCTCCAAAGTTGGGGATGACGCCACTTCCCTATCCGTCGAGCACTCTTCCATGACCTGAGAAGTACTTTAAGATTATCTAGTGGATCCATGTACCCCTTCATCTCCTGAAAATAAGAAGACCTAAGATGAAATGGCCATTCTTCAAACAAGGGATGGCAAGTGAAGGATATGACGTGAAAAATGAACATCAAACATTTTCATGAGTAAAGGAATCCTGGTACCAGTTAAAGGCTAGAAAGGGGAATTCCCTTGTCTAACAAAGTTTGAAACCACTCCAAAGCATTAAGGCCCACCAATATAGTTGTGAGAAGAATGAGATGTGATCATGGAGAAGAGGGGTGAATGCAAATGGATGCCAGGAGTGGGTATTTATAGACCCATAGAGAGAAGAGTTACTATAAAACAATGAAGACAATTTGGCTTCCCATGCAAAATTCATCATTCGTTTTGTACGAGATCATTAGGAGTTGGGTGAATCCCGAAAGTAGTTAATGATGGAAGATATCTCGTCTTGAAAGAGGGTTCCGGTTGGAGTAACCTAGTCAAATCAGTCATATCCTTGAGTGTTGGTTCCTAAAAATAATCAATACGGTTCAGACGTGCAAACTCGAAGCGTAGGAAATAGGTAACATGTGTCTAATTATGATCTAAACTTGACATGTGTTGGGGGGTATTTGTTGGCACCATCCTGAAAAATTGCCTACAGATGAATGACACATTAATTTAAATGGACTTGGAAGCACAGTAAAAAACATAGACGAGTAATGGAGCCAACATTAAAACATGTGTCATGGTACCTAACACACAATAAAGTTGGACCATTACTCACACGAAGGAGACAAGGCAATGTCACTATGCACTCCACGACAGGAAATTGCTGCCACGATAAAGAACGAAGAAGGCGGCTATAGCAAATAAGAGGAGTGGGAAGTGAAATAAATCATCCAACAACGTGAAGAAGGGGTTACAACTGCTACAACTAATCGACCTGATATAAATAGATGAGCGGTAGAAGAATCTGACATCAACATCATCATCAAATTCTATTTTATCTTAAGAATAGGAGTAGATCTGTCTTAGGAGTGGGAGTAATGTAAAATTAGTCTCTAATTCATATTGGACATAGTTCTTTCTCTAGTTTCTGTCATCAACTTGTTCAATATCGAAGAGGTTAATGACTTCTTGAGTCGAGCAAGACGTTTGTATTGTGTTATCGTTTTGCTGTATCAACAAAGTTTGACATCTTTTCACGTCTTCCCCTTTGAAGTATGAGGAAAATCCTCTTTATTGAGGCATGTATCAAACTTGGCCCAGTACCTCAGGTTGCCTAAACCTGGGACGGGGTATGGAAGGAGGAATTTTCCCACCAACAGGTTTCTCTTGTTGTCAATGCTTCTGCCAACAAATTAGGCTCGTCGTCGTTGTCGTTTTCACCCGAAACTAGACTTGTCTGTGTTGATCCCTGATGCACGCTTCAAGGTCACTACAAGGTTGTCATCATTGTTTCGGCCAGTAAATCTTTCTCGTCGTCCTCAAAGATATTTCTCTTCGCTAGGCTTTTGGCGCTGTAACTTTCTCAGTCTTTTTTTCATCAATTTGGTTTTCCCAAAAAAATTAACAGTTAACCATGGTAACTCTTGGTTCACCCTTAGTTAAGCAACATGGGTCCTTAACCCATGGTTAATTTTTTTTTTACGAGATGTCAATCCCTGACACACACTTCATAATTGCTACAAATTGATCGCTCTAGGAAATCCACTTTGGTATGGGTGGCAGTTTGTACTGTTGGGTTGGGTTTGTGTTGTGTCTAGGTAAGGGTATACGACTATATGGTTCAACCTGAACCTAACCCATTTATTAATCGTGTCAATGCGGGTGATTCTCTTTGACCCAAAACATGTTTACAGTCAACCCTAACCCATTTATTTCATGTTGGGTTTGTGTTGGATTCGTAGGTTATGTGGTAATTTGTGTTGGCGGGTCAGATTCATATTGTGTCAAGTTAAGGGTATATGGCTATATGAGTCAATCCAAACCTGATCCATTTATTCATCTTGTCAAAGCGAATCAACCCACTTTTAGTCTAAACACGTTTTCAGTCAACCCAAACCTACTTATTTTGTGTTGGGTTGGTGTCAGATTCACGGGGTCAAAACATTGCCACCCTTAATCATAGAAGACGATCTCAAATGATTGATCGCACCCCTTGTTATAAAGGGAGTTAATGTCCTATCTTGGATTGGTGTCCTGAACACCTAGGGACGTCATATACAATGGAATGGGTGAGAATTGGAAATATCATCCAACCCCTACTCATTCAATTCCATGTGAAGTCCCTTGGAAACCAAATCCTGGATAGAACATTTATTTCATATTATAAAAAGGGAAAGGATCTGCTGCACTCGAAACAGTATTCTTGTGTCCCTCACACGACAAGCTTGACACATGATTTTTTTTTTTTAATAATTTGGTGCCTCTTTTAAATAGGGAGCAAATGTTCATTTGAACACTTTTTTAACTATATGAACCCCATTTTTATAGGTACCTATTTTTATGATTTTAACCTTATACACCTCATCTTTTGTGTGTGGGGACACTAGGGGACAGATAAATTGAGTTTAATTAATCATTTCCCTATTATAAATGAGGAGAGTTACTTGATGACTCAGCTGCCTCAAGTTCTATAACGAGCAAAACCCTCGTTTTAAGTTGCAAACATGCACCTAAGGAGAATGTCTTTGCAACCGAAGTAAGCCAAGAAACAGTGCCTTGCCAGTTCTATTAACTGAGTGCCAACACATAGCTGTGCTGTCAGTAAGAAGGGAGTCACCACCTTTCAAAGCACTTTCTAGTGTGAACCACATTGAAAGAGTGTGCTACCACATTCACCTTTGGAATTAGGGCTGCCAACTATCCCATTATTATCTGTATTCGATTTGTATCTGATCTACTAATATTCGATTTGAATGCATCTATATCCAAGCCGATTATTCAACTAAATATCCGAATCCGCTGAAATTAATATTTATATTATAATGCTGTATGACATGTTATGTAGAATTCAACTTATGAATACTATAATCTTAACCCATTTCTCATCTCCCATTCCCAATTTGAATGAAAGAAAGCTCCCATAACTAACATATGCTTTTGTTGATCTATCAATAGTCTTCATCGTTGATCTATCAATAGTCTTCAATCTGTATAATTTCAAGGTCCTTATTGTTTTCGTAAATATCCACAAAATATTTAAATTCAATCCGATATTTGATTAAATAAACAAATAGAAATATGAATATGCTATATCTGATTCGAATTCAACCCATTAATAGCCTATTTGGAACCCCTATTAGATTCACCTGCAGTTTGTTTATGTCCTGGTTGGAAAAACCACTGTTGTAAGTTTAACAAATATTCAACAAATATAATAGTATGATGTGTTTAGATACTACCGTCAGTGTCACTGTCCGCTACCTTAAATGGACAGCATTATACGATTTGAATGATGAAGTATACTGATACTTATGCATTGTGTATTTGCCGTAATACTCTCCTTTCACCCAGGTGTATTTCCAAAACCCTTTGTCAGCACGTATTACACACTGATTGAAATGGTGTGATATCTGTCCACTCAGACTGGAGATGGTTCAAACCGGTGTGTGGGTCCACACCCTCCTCGATGATAAAAGCTCAAAGCCCATGATTTCTGCAACTTTTAGCTTACCTAATTTTATTAGCTTCTGCACATCATAACCAAAATTTTGGAAGGGATGGGGGTTTCAAGAAGATATTTATTATATTATAACAATGACGACCATTGGTTAAACAAGCCAGAAAGACTTTTTAGGTGGTTGTCTTCGCTGTTAATCAAATAGACGGAATGACTTAGCCAATCTAAACCATCCATCAAATAGGCAACTCTTTTAAATGGTCTAAGTGTTCATCTCCTCTCTAACCCGGGCGTGTGTAGTTTGTTTTTTTTTTTTTTTTTTTTTTTTTCCATTGGCTTTTGTTGAGGGAGAAGATGAGCTGTGGAAAAGATGAACCATTTTTCCTGTCAGCTTTTGTCGTATGACTTTTTCCAGCATCCACATGGTCTAACAATAATTTTGGGAAGGGTAGGGTTACATTTGAAGATTTTTTTTCTTCACTTCTTTTCTTATATTCTTTTTCATTATTAATTTTTAGAGAGTAAATTTCCTGCGCGGGATTTGGTGTCCTGGACACCAGGGGACATCATATGGAATAAAGGAAGCAAATTTCCTGTCCAGAATTTGATGTCCAGGCACCACATGACTTCATTTGGAATAAAATGAGTTTGAATATGAAATTTCATCTAACCACCTTTGCCCATTTTATTCTATTTGAAGTCAGCTGGTGTCTTGGACTCCAAATCCTGGACAGAACATCTATTTCGCATAATAAAATGGGTGGGTGATGCATTATTTTGAATATAAAATGTTAATTTTATTCCATCTAGCATTGTCCTGTGTCCTCGACACGAAATCCTTTTATTTCCTTATATTTATTGTTTTGAGAGAAGGGGAAATGCACTAAAACGAGAGGTGCTTACTAGATAAAGTCTTCAGATTCAACAAACACTAGTTGGGAATCTGTATGAATTCGGATGGACAATGTGGTTTAGGATGTGATTTTTTAAAATTTGTTAGTTAAGATTTTTTATATTAAGTAGAAAAATAAAAGAATAAATAAAATACTTTTTAAAATTTGTTGGAGGAAAACATCATATAAGTTTAAAAAGAAGAGAGAACGGATGAGAGAGAAAAAAAGGATACATAACATTTTTTTTTAAAGTAAAAGAGTGATAAAGAACTGCCACATAGGCACAGCGTTTGCTTGCCAATTGGAGTTTGAAACATCCGTTAACAAAAGAAAGAATGAGAATAGAGAGAAGAAAATCATTTTAAGTAGAAGCCATTATTTATTTATTATTATTATTATTAGGGCTGTCAATTGGGCCGGGCCAGCCCGGGCTGAGGTCTACCCAAACTCAGCCCGACATGTTTTGCCTCAGCCCAAATAAACTTTGAGCCTAAAAATTTAACTCAAACTCTAATCCATTTTAACACAATGGGCTTTGGGTCGAGTTTGAACAACCCAAATTAAAACTCTTTCTTAATTTTTTGGTTTATTTTAGGCTCATAATTACCCCTAAATCCATATTATATAGGGTTTTTTTAATAGTTGACACTTGATCTATCTGATGATAGTAAATTTGTTAAAAATATATGAATTCAAAAAGAATAAAAAAAATAGAGCTAATATCATCATATAAATAAAATTATTATTTGTTAACTAGTTTGGGTGGGGCCTCGGATTAAACTTGAGTCTGCTCAAACTCGGCCCGAATAAAACTTTGGACCTAAAAGTTGGGCTCAAACTCAGCCTAGCCAGGAATTAGGTTGGCCCAGCCA
>JAOXJP010230976.1:0-10705 GCA_025762735.1 Platanus orientalis | reverse complement strand
AATGGCGGAACAGGATTCATGTAGCCGACCCCAAATAGTTGGGATAAGGCTGTTTGTTGTTGTTGTTGTTGTTTTATGCAAATGGATTGGAATCCTTAGATTTCTTAATAGATGCAAGATGTATAAAAAGTTGGAGAAAAAACAGGAGAGAATAAGGCTTCAGTCGAACCTTTAAAAATTAAAGGTTTTCAATACAAAAAGTACCATACAGTTTTGTTTCGGAAACCTCTAAAACCGATACCGATACGTATCGGCTGAAACTGGTACGTATCGACTGAAACTGGAAACCATGGTGAAGATGATAAAATTTCTTACCAAGGTAAGAAGCAAAAACTGTTCTCATGCTTTGTGTTATGAGTCCTACAAAGATAGTATCTCTTCATTGGTCCCTTTCTGATCCTGACATTCATTTATACAGGAGTGCATGTTCAAATGTTTACAGCCTTTAATAGATCTTGCTGAAGTCAATTGTCATTACCTCCATGAATGATTTTGGACATGAAGCCATATTTACCAGCAAAAATTCTAAACATCCATGTAGATCAGATGGCTCTTCAAAAAGTCTATATGTTTCTCGATATACTTTTTTATGGAAAACTATGGTAGTTTATTCCTAGTTCCCTGTGAGTTTGATCAGGAAGCCTACCATACGTACATATGTAGATAATCTAAGAATGTTATCCCTTTTCTGATCAATATGTGCATACTATCCCAGGTCATTCTTTATTTGTGGATATCCCTTTCTTTTGGTATTATTATTATTTTTATAATCAGATTAGTCTTGCTCCTCTTAGATGTGCATCTTAGTTTTCAAACAGTCCACAGCTCCTGAAAAAAGGGAGCAGATGTAGTTTCGAATTCATGTGTTGTGGCCAGTGCTTCAAAGATTTTAACCAATATAAGCCTGTAGAGTAACATTTTCAAAAATAATCTGTCAGCAGAGCTGGGGAGAAAAAGAAAAGAAAGATGCAGTGTGTGGTTCCCAATTCATGTGTTAGAGGTAAAATACCAGGCGTTGGACTCAAAGGAAAATGAAATGATTACTTCAGAGCTTTTTAGCAATACGAACTTTCCGGTAGACCAACCACTGACCATGTTACATAATACCTGATGTTATTCACTGTTTTATAAGCATACACCAGTGTATAAATCATGAGAGCAGTACATTTCTGGGAAGGGCAGACCATGAGGAGACGGTAATGCAACTAATCATTACTAAGTTACAAATGTGCAATGTCTTAGCACATTGTTCTACGTAGGCAATCTAGGGAGAATGACAAAAGTTACAATGGTTGAATGCAGGATTGGCAATTGGTTCTTTACAGGGGAGAGTCATTGTGCGACAAATGATTAGAACAATTGATGCCTACTGGATAGCAGGGGTGGAAGGTCAGCACGTATCTATTTAACAACATTTAATTACCATGCATGCAGTTTACGTACACAAGTATTCTAATGAGAAGACAGAACCTCCACGCTATACAACTAACAGCATTTTTCATCAGTTTATAATGAAGCTGATGCTTTAACAGAGGAAAAAGGAGAAACAGGTTTATAAGATTGTAATACCGGAAGGCCAAACGCCATTGCTTCTATTGTCACTCTCCCAAATGTTTCTCCAAGTCCCTAAACATCAATTGACAAAGAATTACATGTTTTTCAATAAAATTCAATTAAACATAGGAACAGAAAACCAAGGTATAGTGCTCAAAAAACACCAAATTTTTTCTGTCCATACATGGACAAACATATAAAGAGCTATAGACAGAAAAGAAAACACACACACACACACACACACACACACACACACACACTTGTTAATGGAGGTTAGAAACCTCCCATACTCCATCTTACCTTCCTAAAAACACATTCATTTAATTGAGTTCCAAAAAACAATTATATTTGAAAATGGTTTGTGTCCTACAAGGGAAGAATTAGGGCACAACCTATCTTTCCAGGAAAAAGAAAAAAGAAATAGAAAAGGATGATTTGTTCAATTATGCCATTTTTGCATTCATACTCTACAGATGCAGTTACACGAGTTCGTTGTAATGAAAGAAATTTCACTGTTACAAATAAGATTGGGAATAAAAGGGTTTATTTATTTTTTGGTGTGTGCTGACGTATTGTTCTGAGGATTATATATGACAAGAACACATTAAAGGATAAGCATACATATGTTTAGATATGAGGGTGCATCAACAATTTTTTGTTCATCTTTGTGCAATCATCCATGTTTTGAAAGAAACAAAGCTAATGACAGCCAAAAATCTGGAGTAGTTATTTTATAAGTGAATGACTGAATAAGTACAGCAAGATTATATATATTCCCTTGGACTATCAGAGAGAGAGATTTAGTAGATTTTCTGATATTCAGTATCTATGGTCTATGATAAAAGAAGAAGAATAAAGTACAGAGAGGAAGAGAAGATAGTTCATAGAGTTGGAGAGAAATGTATGAATTAGGATTCCCTTATATGAGTATTCCATTCATACCCTTATAAGAACATAAGTACTCCTATGCTAGCCATACAATGACTAAAGACTAATCTGCCCTTACACATATGTTACTCCATTGTCCAACACACTTCCCCACCCTTAAGCTAGCATATAGATATCACACATACCAAGCTTTCGAAATATTTCACTCAATCTTCCTTTACTCACTCCCTTGACCCAATACATCCGCTAACTGTTGCCCAATCTCACAAAATGAGTACAAACCAGCCCAGATAGTAATTTTCTCTGATAGTGTCTGTCCACCTCATTGTGTTTTGTTCAGTCATGTTATACAAAGTTATGAGCTATACTAATAACGGTTTTATTATCACAATAAAAACTCACAGGAACCTGTACGCCATAAAACCAATCTCTTGTAGCAATGTTCATAACCACAACGCTTTGCAAACTCCATGGGCCATCAATTGGTATTCTACTTCAACACTTGACTTTGCAACAACCGATTTTTTTTTACTTCATCTCACAAGATTACCCCCTATA
The DNA here is from genome assembly GCA_025762735.1 of Platanus orientalis. NCBI lineage: Eukaryota > Viridiplantae > Streptophyta > Magnoliopsida > Proteales > Platanaceae > Platanus > Platanus orientalis. The sequence goes on along the minus strand of JAOXJP010230976.1, from coordinate 7,705 downwards.
ATTGAATAATACCCCGAGGTGACTTATGATCTGTAGCTGAGCTTGCCTAGTCTACATCCATATACACTTCAACTTTCATTTGACCATGATTAGAGAATAATAGGCCTCTTCCTGGAGCTGATTTTAAATATCTCAAAATTTTATAGGTTATTTTTAGATGGTATGCTCATGGAGCATGCATGAATTGACTAACCACCCCAACAGAAAATGGTAGATCAAGCCGAGTTAGGGACAAATAGATTAGTTTTCTCACTAACTGTTGACATTTTCCAGCATCAATTAGTGATCTTTGATCATTTAACCCGTGATTTACTTCAATGAGAGTTTTTGCAGGTCTCATTCCCAATAACCTGGTTTATGTCAATAAATCAAGGATATATTTTCTCTAAGGAATGAAAATACCTTTCCTTGAGTGTGAAACTTCAATTCCTAGGAAGTATCATAACATTCCCAGATCTTTAACTTCAAATGCACTGCTGAGATGAGACTTCAATTTTAGTATTTCACCTTGATCATCCTCAGTTATAACAATATCATCTACATAAACAATCATTGTTATGGTTCCCTTCTGTGTGTACTTGACATATAAAGTGTGATCCACTTGAGATTGCATGTATCCAACCTTTTTCAAACTTCCACTGAATCTTTTAGACTAGGCTTGTAGAGATTGTTTGAGTCCATACTATGACTTCAACCTACACACCTTTCCTTCACTTCCTAGTATTTTGAATCTTGGGCCGGGGGGGGGGGGGTAACATCATATACACTTCCTCATGGAGATCATGTAAGAAAGCATTCTTAACATAAAGTTGCCAAAGTGGCTAGGATTTGTTTACTACAATTGATAAGAAAACTTGAATTGAGTTCATCTTCCCCACTAGTGCAAATGTTTCCTGGTAATCAATTCTGTATGTCTAGGTGTATCCTTTGATGACAAGCCTTGCTTTATGCCTCTCAATAGATCCATTTGCCTTATACTCGACAGTATAGACCCACTTACACCCCACAGGTTGTTTTCCCTCTGGAAGGTTAACAAGTTCCCTAGTAATTTCTTTTTCAAGGGCTGTTATCTCTTCACACATGACATCCCTCCACTGAGGTTGGAAAATAACATCTTTAAGGCTGAAAGACACATTTATAAAAGACACAAAATTGATAGAGGAACCATATGAGAAATTCAAAAATTGATAAGAGACAAAATTGGAGATGGGATGGCTAGTACAAGAATTTTTCCCTTATTGAAAAGCAATTGAAAGTTTTTCATTTGACTCAGAGGGAACATTACCTGGATCTAAAGAAGTAATAGGATTGGTTGTGTCCTTTTTTCTTCTTGGGTACGCTTACAGTTTTTTTCCACTAGGACTATAAAAAATGGAGGGATGAATAGAAGTGGGCAAGGCCAGAGGTGAAGGAAGTCTCAATGACCTTTCTTCACAATTAAGCTCCCCTTGAAGAGAGGCGGAGTGATGCGGAACACGAAACAACCTATATTCAGATTTGATGGGTTTAAATAGGGGTATATTGGACATTTTGGGTTTAATAGTTTTTGTATGGAGGTTAATCTAGGTTAGTTTCTTGTTAATCTAATTTAAAAGTTTTTATTTGCTTTTTTACAAAAAAGAATAGGTTTTATTTAATTTTAAAGAAAGTGAGAAATCTATTTCTGTCACTTTTCTTTAGCTTTATTTGGGAGGTCAAAACTTACCCATTTGAGCTGATTTTGGTGTCATTAGAAAGGTCGTTTAGTTACATTTCCAACAACACCAAGATCTTGAGAATTTGATGTGATTTGGGAAAGTTATAACCAAAAAAATGGTAGGGTATATCACCTTGAGAAGGGATTTAGTTATTTTAGAGTTCTATTTGTTAAGAAGTCTAGTTAGAGTGGAATTTGGAAAAATTAACATGTAAAAGCTATATATATATATAATTATAACTTAGAATTAATGGAATAATGAATAATGAAGAATGATGATTATTGATGAATTCAATGCTATAGTTGCTTTGTTCTCTGGTGTACTTAAGAATCTTGAAGGTGTGATGCTTTCAATCCTAGATGTGACTCCTAGAAGGCCATTGATATGACTCCATTGGTATTTTCTTCTCTTTATTTATTTATTTTTCTGTTATTTTATTTTTACTACATGTTATCTATTATGGAATCACATCAAAGTCTGTTCAACCTGCATCATGGAGGAAGGAGAAAAAAAAAAGGAATAGAATAAAAAAATATAACACGAGTAGAGACAATTAATTTATTTTTTTAAACTTTTCCGGAAGATTGACGATAACACTTATAGCCTATGGAGGATACCTAAGAAATGCATATTTTAATGCCTTTGGATCCAACTTAGTTCTATCACATTGTCAGATATGAACAAGGTAGATACATTGGAACACTTTAAGAGGGGCTAAAAGCAAAGGACAATGAGGGCACAAGACAACAAATAGAGACTTGAAATTAAGAACACAAAAGGCCATGCGATTAATGAGATATGATGTTGTGAGTAACGCTTCACACCATAATGTTTTTGGAAAATGTATGCCTAAAAGAAGAGCTCAAGTAACTTCCAAAAGATGCCTATTTTTGCGTTTAGCTACCCCAATTTGTTGAGGGGTACCAACACAAGAGGTATGTTGTTCAATACCACAATTGACCAAATAAGACTTCAAATTAATGAAATATACTCCCCCTCATTGTCAAACCATTAAAAACTTAATAGATGATTTAAATTGAGTTTGAACCATCTTGTGAAATATTTGAAAAATAATGCCCATTTCATCTTTTGAGTTTGAACCATCTTTTGATATACCCAAGTACAATGAGAATGATCATCAACAAAAGTAACAAAAATTTTATATCTGTACAAAGAAGTAGTGGGAGTAGGTCCCCAAACATTAGAATGAATAATGAAAAATGGAATACAATTTTTATTATCACTCAAGGATATGAATTTCTAGCATGTTTTGACTGCTGACAAACTTCACAATAAATAACCCATGACGAGAGAGTGGAATTAGGTGTGTACATGCTCGGATTTGCTGAAGAAGAAGAAGAAGATTAGAGAGAATACGTATGGAGAGTTGTAAAACACCTCTCGCATACTTTTCAAATATTATAAAAGAAAGATACAATGCAAGAATACATGATAAGGGTATTTACAAATATATCCTTGTACAATACTAGACTTATATACCTTTGCAAGTATGATCCCATTTACCCATATACTACAACACTCCCCCTCAAACTGGTGTGTAGATATTATGCATACCAAGCTTGCCAACAATTCTACTAAAACTAGGACTATATAGGCCTTTTGTGAATACATCGGCTAACCAATCTTCAGCCTTCACAAAAGGGATACATACTTGCTCAATTTGTAACTTTTTCTTAATGAAATGTCTATCAACCTCAATGTGCTTAGTCCTATCATGTTGGACAGGGTCATAAACAATACTGATGGCTACTCAAAATACAACCGCATAAGACTTTGGAAGTTGAATCCCAACTCTCTCAGGAAGCCATATGTTAATAACATCTTATAGATCCCATGAGCCATAGCTCTAAACTGGCTTCAAAGCTCGATTGTACTACAACGGGTTGCTTCTTGCTACACCAACTAAATTGGTTACCTCCAACAAAGGTGCAGTAGGTTGAAGTGAACCTCCTATCATCCACAGAACCAACCAAATCAACATCCGTAAAGGCTTTAACTCTTAAATCTTTTTACCTACCATACAAAAACCTTGATCTGGACTATTCTTCAAACTACGGTATGTTGTCTTAAGATACGACGTCGTGGGAGCATGCATGAATTGACTAACCCCAACAACATAAGAAATGTCAAGTCTATTCAAAGTCAAATAAATAAGCTTACCTACTAATCTCCGATACCAACCAATATCAATAAGCCGGTGACCCTCGTCTGCTTGTAAGCGGCGGTTTAGACTCAATGGGAGTCTTATAAGGTTTACACCTTAAAATCTCAGAGTTCTGGAGTAGATTTAGCATGTACTTGCGCTAGGATAAGAAGATACCATCCTTGGATCTTGTGACCTTAATCCCAAGAAAGTATTTAAGAATCCCAAAGTCCTAGAAAACCTTTTTAAGTTATTGATCTTGCACTGATCATCACCTATAACAACAATATCATCCACATAGACAATGAGAGTTGTCACATTCTCATTGATGCTTTACAAAAATGGTGTGATCCACTAGACGTAGCCATTCTTGAGTACGATACCATGAAAACTTTCAAACCATGCTATAGGAGACTGCTTGAAGCCACAGAAAGTTTTCTTGAGATGCCACACCTTCTCTTTGTCAGTTGCATATTGAAAACCAAAAGGCAAACTCATGTACACTTCTTCTTAAAGGTTTGCATGTAGGAAGACATTTTTGACATCAAGTTGTAGCAGTGGTCATCCTTGATTGGCAGCAACAGAGATCAATATATGAATGAAATTTATCTTTGTTAAAGGGAAAAAGGCCTCCTGATAATCAACTCCATATGTTTGTGTATAGCCTTTGGCCATTACTCTAGCTACATAACTTAGCAAATGCAACCACATACTTTAAGAGGAACAGGCGACCTAAGAGATGAACACGAGATAAGCTCAATGGGACATTTAAAAAGGGCAGTCCTAGTGCACGAGGCTCCCACCACTGTGGTTCTAGGAAGGGTCAGATGTACGCAGCCTTACCCTTGCAAGCAAAGAGGCTGTTTCCGTGACTCGAACCCATGACGCCCAGGTCACAATGGAGCAACCTTACCGATGCGCCAAGGCCCGCCCTTTCTTAAGGGGACATTTACAGACCAAAATGTATGAGGGCATACGGTTCATCAAGTAAACAGCAGTTTGAAGGGCATTAGCCTAGAAAACTTTGGGAACATGCGTATGGAAGATTAAGGTACAAGTGATCTCAAGGAGAGGTCATAAGAAAAGCTCAAGGGGACATTTACAGTCCAAAATGCATGAGGGCATACGGTTCATCAAGCAAATAGTAGTTTGAAGGGCATTAGCCTAGAAAACTTTAGGAACATGCATATGGAAGATTAAGGTACGAGTGATCTCAAGGAGATGACGGTTCATTCTCTCAACGACTCCAGTTTGCTCAGGAGTATCAGGACAAGTAGTTTGACGAAAGATGACATGCTAAGAGAGGTAAGAAGAAAAGGCATGAGCCATATATTCCCCACCATTATTAGAACGAAGAACCTTAAGCTTAGTATCAAATTGAGTTTCAACCAATTTGTGAAATAACTGAAAGGCTATAAAAACCTCATTCTTGGATTTCAACAAGTAAACCCATGTAATTCTGGAGTAATCATCAACAAAGGTCACAAAATGCCGAATCCAAACAAGGAGGTGATTGGGGTAGATCCCCTTATATTAGAATAATAAAGGGTAAATGGGGTAGTACTACTACTCATACTAGGAGAAAAAGAAGAATGACAATGCTTGATCAACTCACATGTTTCACGATTGAAATTTGAAATAGAAGAACATAGTCTCAGAAATAGTTTTTCAACATGGGAATAGAGATATGGCCAAGATGAGAATGCCACTAAAGGAGCTGATCAAGTTGGGAAGATGGAGGTGGGGGTGGCTGATGAATTGTAGGTGATGGTGTTTGCTGAACCGTAGAGACAACTAATGAATAACCATCCATAAGATACAACCCATAATCTTCATGGCCTCTACCAATTGTTTTCCCCATTTTCAAGTCCTGAAAAATACAATATAAAGGACAAAAGTAGTACTACAATTCAAAACTTTGGTAATGAAATTGATAGAAACAAGGTTCAACTTAAAATTAGGAATATGGAATATAGAGTATAAAGACAATGAAGATGTAAGGGGAATACAACTAGCACCAGCTAAAAATGATAATAAGCCATCATTAATGTGTGCCTTGTCTCGGCTAGAGGAAACACAACAGGAAGAAAAAAGACTAGACATACTAATCCTATGATGGGACATCTTAGAATCAATAATCCAAGGATGACTGGATGAGGTACTGCAAAATATAACTGAATTACCAAAACAACTGGAGGGGAGCCTACTATGCTGAAACTTCTCCAAAAGTCTCACTAGAGATGATACTTCTTTCGTAGAAAATATTTGATGAATGAAGTCAGACATGTTCGTTAGAAGGCAAGAGCAATATCACTAATAACCACTGCTCATTGAGAGGAAGATCCATGGCCAAAAAGAAAAAAAAAAACACCTAGACAACTGCCAAGCACCTACTGGGGCTGCCATAGATTGGAGCACACGGCTAAGGAACCTACGACACTAGCAAAGCGTGTCAATAGACAATTACAACAACATAATGCTGCAAATATCAACACAACACTACAATATGCCAATGAACAACACAATACCATGAAACAACTTCAACAAAAGACTCAAACACAGTAGCTGAGAAACAATTCAAGCACACATGTCTACACGATCACAATAAACTAATGGAAAGCATCAACAAACAACCCTTCGACCACCAAGAACACAGATGATAAAGGTTGCTAATAACCACAACAACACCAAAGCGTTGAAAACGCAGCCACAACAGGGGCATGCGATGAGACAAAGATAGCCAGACATTTATCTAAGGAACCACAATATAAGAGAGAGGAACTCGAAGCCACAATACACTATAGCCCTTCACCATGAGATATAATCTTCGAAAATCATCTAAGTAACATCACACAACATAATAGGAAGCACTGTAGTCATTTAAACTAAGAACTAATTGGGTTTTAATGCTGAAAAAAAGTAATATATGACCAACCGGTAAATAAAGGAGAGAATCTCATTACTAATAGCTTAAATCTTAATGGATTTAAACAAAACTTGTCACAATAGGTCACACATATATTAAGAGATCAATACGGACTGAAATCGATAGCCAAAAATGCATAGAAGCATGAATTGAAGGAAAACGCAAGATCAGGGAGAAAAGTACATAAATCACGAAAATCAACATAACTTGCTCAATACTCAATGGAATTGATCGAGACTAGTTCCATTGGCTTTAAAATAAATAAAAAACAATCCTAATACACCTTATCCCATCAATTAAAAACTCTTATACAAATCGTATCGAGAGATTGAGCAAAATCTAGAAATATTCCAAGAAACACAAAAAATTCCTAAAAAATCGAAAACATGCTCAAATGACCTCGAAGCTTTCACAAAAACATCTTGGAATTATAAAAAGAATCAGGATCTGCGATTTGCGAAGTCACATGGCCGACGACAATGTACGGATTGTTGACGTTAGCAGGTCTACTTCGAGGAGTTTGACAATTTTAGTAATTGCAGATCTTTGACTCTGATACCAAGTGGAATTAGGTGCGTATGTGTAAGGGTTTGGTGAAGAAGAAGAATATTGGAAAGAATATGTATAAAGAGTTGTAGAGCATCTCTCACATACTTTTCAATATATTATAAAAGAGAGATACAATACAATAAAACATGAGAAGGTTATTTACAAGTATACCCTCATAGAATACTAGAGTTAAGTACCTTTACATGTATGATCCCATATATCCATACACTATGATGAGGACATCATGATCGAGAGTGAGCCCTTAAGCTATTTGGATTTTAGTTTAGGTTTAGTCTAGTTAATTTTTATTTATTTTTGCATTGTTTGCGTCTCTTATTAGGGGGGGGGGGCATGTTTTGAGGGCATTTT
>JAOXJP010230975.1:0-10705 GCA_025762735.1 Platanus orientalis | reverse complement strand
TTCCGGTCCTAGTGCCCCATAAAAATCTCTACCCGGGACACCCGAGACCCAGAAGGCCATTCGATCCCGGGGGCCTACAACCCTTGACTCCCAAAGTCAGGCTACCTTTTTTCATTGTAGCACTAATACCACCTGAGACCCCAACTATATGACTTAAAGGATAAACCACACCTGGAAACCGTTACGCGAATTGCATGACCTCGGTGACAAATCTATCAGCAGGCCTACCAAATCTGAAGAAAATGAAAAAAAAAGACAGAAGACAGGAGGGACGTGGCCAAGAACGTGGGCAACAGTGCCACCCGAGAATGTGGGGGGAAAAACGACTTACGAGATTCACCTTGATACGCCCCCAACCCAGGCCTATAAATACGGGTATTGCTTCGTCTACTAGGTATGGGATTTGAGAAACCCTAGCAAGAGATTTTTTTCATTTAACTCCCCCTGCTCTTTCTGACTTGTCTGTCAGAGGACTAAAGCTAGCACCCCGCCGGCACTAGTCCCCTAACCTTTGCGTGGTCTCGTGTGTGCAGAGCCCGCCTTGCAGAAGATCGGGGTCGATTATGGACCATCTGGTTGGTGTAAAGAAAGACCCATTTTTCAATACACCATCAGTTGGCACCGTCTATGGGAAACGCTGTTGTTTTCCAGTAGAACTAAAGGTCTGCATGTTTAATACCAGGTCGATGGCAGCTCATCACAACCACACCAATGGAGTCAGCGGGCTAGAAACCTCTGTTTTCGATGGAGCTTGCCCCGAGACTCCTAGGGTCGACACGCTTGAACGGAAGATCTAGGGTTTGACGGCGATTATGCAGCTGCTAATGGAATAAAACCGAGAGATCATGCTGGAGTTAAGAGGCCAGAGAAGTGCACCAGGCGATGGGGAAGCGGGATAGCTGGGGTCTCACGTCCCTTCAAGCCAGAGTCAAGATCAAATGCATGAAGATGAGAGTGCCTCGGTGCCTCAATTTTGAGAAAGTCACCATGAAGAAAGAGCTTGCATTCCAGGGTCCTAGGAAGAAAAGATGGAGGACGTGAGGAAGGAGATGGTGTCGATAAGGGAGGCACTAAGAGGCAAAGCCCCGACTACCGTTGATGAGCTCATCCAAAGGACAGATCATCCCTTCACAATAGAGGTAATGGCCCATCCCCTCCCTGATAAGTTCAAGCCACCACAGATGGAGATGTTTGACGGTGGCAGTGATCATTTGGACCACTTGGAAGCCTGTAAAATGCACATAAGCCTCTAGGCAGCGTCAAACGAGGTAATGTGCCAGGCGTTCCCAACCATGATCAAGGGACCTGTTAGGTATGGTTTAGCTAGCTAAATCCTAGAAGCGTATCTAACTTCACTGAGTTAAGCTAACAATTTATCGGTCATTTTATCGGCGGCCAGAGGCACCATAAGCCGATGACTCATCTCCTGAACATCAAACAAAATAAGGGAGAATCGTTGCGAGATTACGTGTCCCGGTTTAACAAAGAGACTCTACAAGTCGATGATGCAGACAAAAAGATGGTGGTGGCAGCCCTGATGGCGGGATTAATGCCCTCTAAGTTCCTATTCTCCCTATCCAAGAACCCCCCGACTAGAATAACCAACCACACGGTGAAGGCATAGCGACACATGAATGCTGAGGACGCTCTCAACACTAGGCAAGAATGAGACACTAGACCTAATCTGTAGCACGATAAGAGAAAACGAGAGTAGTAGCAAACACCCCGGGAAGATAAAAGTCCCCGGGTAAGAGAATGAGGCAGCGGCCAAGGAATCAGATCGCGAGTCAACCTCCCTTAGAGTAAGTTTCTGAACTACACCCGCTCAATGCACCTGTGAAGCAGGTATTTGTTCACATATGGGACGACTCTAGTGTCAAGTGGCCCGAAAGAATCCATGCTCCACCGGAGAAAAGGAGTCATGACAAGTACTGTCGTTTCCATCGGGACCACGGCCACGACACCAACGACTGTTTTGACCTAAAGGAACAGATCAAAGCTCTGATCCAAAGAGGCCGATTGCAAAGGTTTGTCACAGGGCCGTAGTGGATTAGACAGGAGAATACCCGTGGAGACCCACCGACCCGAGAAGAGAGAAGACCCGAGGGGCCCATTAAGAAGATACGGGTGATATCTGGGGGCTTTATGGGAGGAGAGTCCAGCTCAGCCAGGAAGTCATATGTGAGGCAAATCCATGCATAAAGGAATCTACATCTCGTGACAGTAGAGAGACTAGTGAAGCAACTCAATTTAGAGTGCCCACCCATCACCTTCTCGGTGGAAGATGCCCGAGGGGTGAGCCAACCACACGATGATCCAATGGTGGTAACATTGGTCATTTCAAACTATCTCATGCACCACATCCTCTTCAATAATGACAACTCAACAAATATTCTTTGTCTCCCCGCCTTTGAGCAAATGGGAATTGCGTGAGACAAACTCAAGCCCGTCCAAACACCGTTGGTGGGATTCACTGGCGATTGGCAGCTCCCATTGGGAACAATCAGCTTTCCTGTCACAACAAGCAAAGGAGAACGTTAGGCGACCAAAGCAATAGATTTCCTGGTGGTCGACGGCCCATCAGCCTATAGTGCAATACTCGGAAGGCCTGTGCTGAACCGGTTAAGGGTGGTCACATCAACATATCATTTGTTGATGCATTTTTCGATGGATAATGGAGTCAAAAAATTTAAAGGGGATCAAGCTGCTGCCAGGGAATGCTACATGGCATCACTCAAAGGGAGACCAGGTAATAGAGAAAATATGTCCATCGACAGCCTGGAAGTCCAGGATGAGAAGGTTCGGGTATTGGCAGAGCTTGGAGGAGAGCTAGAAGACATTGTCCACAACCCTGACACACCTGATGAAACCACCCGGGTTGGATCAGACATGCCAGGAGAATTCAAGGTCCAACTATGGGACTTCCTTGTGAAGAACCGGGATGGGATGTGTTCACTTGAACACATGAGGACATGCCAAGGATAGACCCCAAGGTAGCCGTATACAAGTTGAATGTCGACCATGCATTGAAGCCTATCAAGCAGAAGAAGAGAAACTTTACCCAGGAGCGTAATCAGGCGGTCGCGGAAGAGGTAGAAAAGTTACTGGAGGCCGGTTTCGTGAGAAAAGTTTACTATCCTGACTGGCTAGCTAATGTGGTGATAGTACGGAAGTCGAGCAGAAAATGGCTAATATATGTCGACTTCACAGACTTGAACAAAGTATGCCTAAAGGATAACTTCCCACTCCAGAGGATAGACATGCTGGTGGACTCAACGGCAGGCCACCAAACCCTTAGCTTCATGGATGCCTTCTCAGGGTATAACCAGATCAAAATGTACAAGCCCAACCAAGAAAAGACCGCCTTGATCACCAATCAGGGGCTCTACTGTTACCGAGTGATACCCTTTGGATTGAAGAATGCCGGAGCTACCTACCAGAGACTAGTCAACTAGATGTTTATGGTTCAGATCGGAAGGGCTGTCGAGGAGTATGTAGACGACATGCTGGTAAAGAGCCTCCAAACAGAACAACACCTCTTGGACTTAGACGAGACATTCTAAACCTTGAGGAGGAATAACATGAAGCTTAATCCAGCAAGTTTGCTTTCGGGGTCTCAGCTAGGTAATTTCTTGGGTTCATGGTGTCCCATAAGGGAATAGAGGCCAATCCCAAAAAAGTAAAGATGATGCTTGATATGCAAGCACCTAGAAGCACAAAGGAAGTATAACGCTTGGCTGGCAGGGTCGCAGCTCTCAGCAAATTCATCTCTCATGCTACTAACAGGTGCTCGCCTTTCTTCCACCTACTAAAGAGGGCCTTTCATTGGGATGAAGAGTGCGACAAGGCCTTTATCGAGCTCAAGAACCACCTCAGCCACCTGTCGACGATCAATTAGCCAAAATAAGGGGAAGTGCTCTACGTGTACCATTGCTGTCTGAAACAACGTTAAGTTCAGTTCTATTAAGGGAAGATGATGGGGCATAGGCACCCGTGTATTACACAAGCCAAGCCTTCTAGGGAGTAGAGGAAAGATAGCCAATGATAGAAAAAAATGGCCTTTGCTTTGGTTGTCACTGCTCGACGATTGAGACCCTATTTCCAAGCCCACATCATCCGGGTCCTAATGGACCAATCACTCAGGACGATACTATATATACCTGAGACTTCGGGAAGACTAGTAAATTGGTCGATAGAATTAAGCGAATTCAACATCGAGTACCACCCTCAAAGGGTGGTTAAGGGACAAGCCATCGCCGCCTTCATTGTCGAGTGTACCCACGACTAGGATGCCGAACTCGGGCCAAAGGTCACTCCTCAAGAAGGAACCAACCAGGATGAATAGGTTGTGCATCTGGACGGATCCTCCACCAATGTTGCCACAGGGGGAGGGGTCATCCTGATCACACCAGAAAAAGTGAAACTCAAATATGCCATTAAATTCGGGTTCAAAGCGACCAACAACGAGGCCGAGTACGAGTCAATGATCAAGGGGCTTCGTCTTACTCGCGAGCTTGGGGTGAAGGAGGTAAAAGTCAAGAGCGACTCCCAATTGGTGGTCAGGCAAGTACAAGGGGATTATGGGGTGAAGGATGACCGAATGAAGCAATACCTCGCCATAGTTGAGGTAGAAAAGTTCCAATTTAAACACTTCATCATTCAACGAATCCCCTAGGAGGACAATGAAGCTGCCGTCAGGTTAACTAAGCTTGCATTGTCTGCCCATGAGGACCTGACCCCGGAAAATAATCTTAGAACACCTCCCTCAGTAGAGTATCAAGAGCAAGAAGGAAAGGAAGGTCAACATGGTTAGCCCTAAGCCTAGATGGGCTAGCCAGATAATAAGATATTTGAAGAATGGAAAACTTCCTGAAGATAAGGAAGAAGCTAGGAAAACAAGGATGCGGGTCAATCGATATCTATTACTTGACGATGTCCTCTATAAAAGAAGCTTTACGCTTCCTCTACTCAGATGCCTGTTCGAGGAGGAAGCCGACTACGCACTCTGAGAGATCCACGAAGGAATATGTGGGAATCACTCGAGGGGTAGATCTATGGCCTACAAAGCAATCAGGGCCAGATACTATTGGCCCTTCATGCAAAAAGATGTTGCCCTCCTTGCCCAAAGGTGTGACAAGTGTCAATGGTTTTCTAGCATCCCCAAGAAACCATCAGAATAGTTGACACCTATAGCAGGCTCGTGGCCCTTTCCGCAGTGGGGGATCGACATAGTTGGGCCGCTTCCTAAGGGAAAGAAGCATATGAGATTCATAGTGGTAGCTATCAATTACTTTACTAAGTGGGTAGAGGCTGAGGCCTTGGTAAGGGTTACTGAGAAAAACATCCAGGACTTTACTTAGAAGTCCATCATCTACCGATTCGGTATTCCACAGGTCATCATTATTGACAATGGGAAGCAATTCAATAATGCCCGATATTGAGAATTCTACGCAGAACTCGACATAAAAAATCATTTTTCCTCGCCAGCTCACCCCCAAGCCAATGGCCAAGTAGAAGTCACCAACAGAACCCTCCTAAATATAATAAAGAAAAGCTCGAAAGGTCAAAAGGCTTATGGCCCGAGGAACTCCCAAGTGTCCTGTGGGCATACTGCACCACTGTGAGAATTCCCATGGGGGAGACAATTTTCTCATTGGCCTTCAAAACCGAGGCGATAGTACCGGAGGAGATCGGGATGGCTACACATCGAACGATGAACTTCGACCCATAAATGAATGAGAAGGGACTCAGGAACAACCTCAACTTGCTGGAGGAGAAAAGGGATGAGGCTGCGCTACGAGTAGCCGTTTACAAGTAAAAAATGGCTAAATACTACAACGCCCAGGTGAAGGTAAGGAGGTTCACTGTTGGAGACCTAGTGCTCAGAAAGGTCACTCATGCAACTCAGGACACAACAAAGGGAAAACTTAAGCCAAATTGGGAAGGGCCATACCGGGTGATGCAATGTAATAGGCCCGGGACTTACCACCTCGAGACAATGCGAGGGGAGCCTTACCACGGCCTTGGAATATAGAACATTTGAAAAAATGTTATTAATAAAATTCAAATTGTAGTACTGACTATCAAAATGTTTTAAACTACACAGGGTTGATAACGGTCATAAGGATGACCCCTAACCACAAGGATGGCACGGCCTTCGGCCTCTTAAGCTATAATACTAGCCCGGGGTTAAACAACTAACCCTCAAGTCACGAGGATGACCCCTAGCCACAAGGATGGCAAGGCCTTCTACCTCTTAGGCTACAAGACTAGCCCGGGGTTAAATGACTAACCCTCAAGTCATGAGGATGATCCTTAGCCACGAGGATGGCATGGCCTTCGGCCTCAAGCTACAAGACTAGCCCAAGGTTAAACGACTAACCCTCAGGTCACAAGGATGACCCCTAGCCATGAGGATGGTGCAACCTTCAGCCTCAGGCTACAAAGAGCTTCGAATCTTCACGATAAGTGACCCCCGACTTAAGGAAATACGAAGCAAAGAAGCCTCACAAATCAACCCCAGCCTTACCAGAAGTGGCTATACTATTGAAGTAAGTGCATCCACACCTTCCCGCGTGCATTACTAAAACCCGGGCCAACATGTAAACATCCCTAAGGACACTAAATATCAAAGGCTTAAGCCCGTGAAAGTGACGTCGAGAATCCTCACATGCCGAGACGCCCGGCCAACCCAATACCAAAAACCTTTTTATTCAGTTAAATTACACACATTCAACATTAAAGTAATCGACTACGAGGAGTCTTGGTTCCAAGTAATTGTCACAACTATAAGCGGCCTACTACCACATTACACATCTACTAGAATAATGACAAGATAGAACCTCCACGTACCGATGCCTGGGAGGCTTCTATCGCTAAGCCTCTCGCTACTCAAGAAATAGGGGATGACCCCAGGGACATTAACACTCGACTGGGTTCTTCCGTACTAACTGTTAGCCTTGAAGAGTACATAAATGACACAACGCTCACATCAACACTTAGAAATTCAAGGAAATTAGAAACGATGCACATTTAACAAAATATTTTTCATTTATATGTATATAGAATGTACAACATAAAAAGGGGGGGCTAAGACTATTCCTTGGGGTTGGCATCCCCCATTAAAACGTCTGGACCCTCGGGTGCAGTAGTAGGCACTTCGACTGTCCCCTTGACCACCTCTTCCTAGCCCTCGGCCGTAGGCACTTCGACTGTCCCCTTGACCACCTCTTCTTGGCCCTCGATCGCCTCTTCCTCTTCATTCTCGGGTTTAATTCCTCGAGGATAGAGGGACGAGAAATCAACATCTGGGAATAGCTCTGACGCGACCTCCCTGAACTCCTCCCACCCCTCCTAGAAACATTCGGCCTTGACGAGGCTGAAAGTGTTTGAGGCCTGGTACTTTGCCTCGGCCTCCCAGGAGGGTTCCTCCTGCATCTCCCGCCTCTCCTTCTCCCTCTCTGCCTTGAGCTCGAGACATACCCGTGTTAAGGTCTCCTTCTCTACCTTCTTTCTTATGCTCTTGATAGCCATCTTAAGCTCAGCCTCGACCTTGATGCATCGATTCCTCTCAGCCCCGAGATCATTCCTGTCCTGGGTGATCTCCACCTTCGAGTCCTACAACTGAGTGACCAAGCTCTCGATGTAGGCCTCTTGCTCGGTTGCCTTCTTGGCCAGGCTCGAGCGGCCTTCCTCTGACAGCTGTAGCTTATTCTTGAGGCCAATAATCATCTACTTGGCTTCCTCCTTAAAAGCCAAGTAATCATTCATGGCTTTGGTGAGGCGGTCAAGATTATTTGTTTTAACCTGCTCGTAGTACTTATACCTCTCAGTGGAGGTAGCCATCAGAGCCATGGTCTACAAAAAAAAGAAAAAATGAATAAAGGGGGAGAAAGTGAGAAACTAACTTAGAATTAAACAAAAAAGGAGAAAAGAAACAATAGATCGAACATCTTACCTTGGCCATGTAGTGCATCATGTCTCAATGCACACCAGTCGGGAAGAGCTGCTTCCTTAGATACTCAACGTCGGAGGCGGGGACGCTGTCCAGAAGAAAGGCGCCCTCGGCATTGGTCCTAAGTAGCCAGGAATCTGGCCCAAGGATGGAGTCATCAGCTCCCTGGTTGGGGGCTGATGTAGAGGCCGCAACATCAGAGGAACGATCCTCTACCGCATGGGAAGAAGCTAGGGGAGCAACTGAAGTAATAGGGGCCAGGGTGGTAGCAGAGACCCGGGTATCCATGCCAGGAATCACGGAGACAATTAGGGAAACGGCTTGCTATGAAGTTGCGACTGGAACCCTGTTCGAGGAGGGGGAATAGCGATGCTCAAGGTCCTCGTCCAAGTGGATAATGGGGATTGCAGTGGGAGCTGGGGGCATAGGGATGGTCTTG
Source organism: Platanus orientalis (assembly GCA_025762735.1). NCBI lineage: Eukaryota > Viridiplantae > Streptophyta > Magnoliopsida > Proteales > Platanaceae > Platanus > Platanus orientalis. Next base: position 2,312 of record JAOXJP010230975.1, on the reverse strand, counting down.
GGAGTGGCAGTCTCGGAGGGTTCTCCGGGAATGATATGGCGCTTCCTCTTCTTTGAGGCTGCGATCGCCCTCGCTCGAGCTATCGACGGCTGAGGAGCCTTCTTCACCCCCAGAAAACTTCTGTCGGTCTTCATGGCTGCATAATGAAAAACCCAAGGTTAAAACATAATAAAAAAAGAAGAAAAAGAGAGGAAAGGAGGAGTGTGGGTGCATTACTAGAGGGGTCAGGACCAAACCCACACTCAAAAAGTCCGGCAAGCATGGCTAGGTCTGAGAAGGCATGGATGGAAAAATTCATGACCCTCCTAATGCGATCCTCCTCCTCGTCAGATGCCTCACCTACTTCGAGGGCTATATATAAAAAAAAGAGAAAAGGAAAGAGGGTACAAACACATTAAAGACAAAAAAATGAAGGGAGAAAATACACACGACAGGAAGAATGACCGCTTACCTATCGGGCTGATGACTAATGCCCAACATCAGTTGAACTTCACCTCTGGTACCTCGCCCGATGGGCATTCCCAGTTCTCACCTGAGACAAAAAAGAACCATCCTGGTTCTTGTTCTTTAACAACATAGCAATAAAAGAATTCGCTTACAGTGAGGTGGTGCCGACCTTGAAAGGTCAACTCCCATTGCACCATGCACCCGATGGCTATCCGCCAAGCATTGGGCATTAATTGTCTGGGTAATAACCCAAGACAAAGCAGCAGTTCCCTGAGGAACCAGGGAATCGGGAACCTAAGGCCCGCCATAAGGGCCTACTCGTATAGTGCTACACTATTGCCCGACGCTTCAAAAGCCCGGGCCTCCCCCGGGGTAACGAGGATTACCCCCTCAGGGATTTGATAGGCCGTGCAGTATCGGGTGAAGGTCCTCGCCCCTAAATCGGAGGCGTACTGGGCGGCCTTGAAGTCTTCTTCGGGAGTAATCTCCTTGGCCGCCCCCTGAGAACTAGTCAAGGCAGGCTCGATAACCTACCCCGAGGGAACTTGCCGGAAGTCATCGACCCCATCGACCATCCTGTCGATGGTATCCCTGGACACCATCTATTCTAAGAGTAGGTACAAGAGATGTAAAAAAATGAAAAAATGAACGATTGTCGGAAGGTGAAAAACCCGTAAAGCCAATTGAAACAGAGAACTTAGGAAAGATAGTAGGAACAGAGAAGACGTCGATGCTGGCAAGGAAAACAAAAAAATGAAATGAAATGATGAAGAACTTAGGGAGAGAATTACCTTGAGAGAAAATGAGGGCGAGGAGGCCGGAGTGTTAGAAAGCTATTGCCAAAACGAAAATGGGCCATCGAAAAAGAGTGACTGAGATGCCAGCTACGGTTTGTTAAGACACTGAGAAGCACTGGGAGTTGCTGGAGGCAATTAGCAGCAAGAGATTGAAGATGGAGTAAATAGAGAAAACCTTAGTACCGAAACAAGTATTTATAGGAGGCTTAGGGAAATCTCAACCCTACACGTGTCATGAATCCTAGGGTCGACAAAATAAAACCAGGAAACGATGAGGCACGCAAATCTCAAAAAAGCTCAAACATTTGAATTTGACCATCTGATTGGCATGGGATACGAAATGACATGACAGCTAACATAACCCATGATTAATGCAGGCACGCCCCCTCAATTACCTGCGCTTACTAAATGCGAGGTGATCATGAGCCCTCATCCCTAGAGGCTGTCTTGGTAACTGAGGGGACGTGCTATCCGCGTCAGGGTGGCAAATAACGGTCATAAGTAATTTATATTCCCGTGTCTCGTTAACTTAACCCAAGAATAGGGGGCAACTGATGGGGAAGATCATACCCCAACTTAAGACCAAACCCCGATAGCCTGCCCATTGCCTGGCCCTTGGCAGCTTGTCCCAGAGGGTCCTGAGGATGTCCCACTTAGGGATGCGCTCACCCGGGTTCTTGACAAAAGAACCACGAGACTCAAATTTCGGTCCCAGTGCCCCATAAAAATCTCTACTCGGGACACCCGAGATCCTGAAGGCCATTCGATCCCAGGGGGCCTAAAACCCTCGACTCCCAGAGTTGGGCTACCCTTTTTTGTTGGAACACTAATACCACTCGAGAACCCAACTATATGACTTAAAGGATAAGCCGCACCTGGAAACCATTGCACGAATCGCATGACCTCTGCGATAAATCTATTAGTAGGCCTACCAAATCTGAAGAAAATGACAGAAAGGACAGAAGATAGGAGGGACGCGACTAAGAACGTGGGCAATAGTGCCACGCGAGAACGTGGGGGAAAAAAGGGACTGGCGAGATTCACCTTGATACGCTCCCAGCCTGGGCC
>JAOXJP010230974.1:0-10705 GCA_025762735.1 Platanus orientalis | reverse complement strand
ATATAAATATACATAAAATAAATGTGATAATGCTCATTTTGATTATGATAATTATGCAATTTTAAGCAATTATCACAGTGTCCTTACATAGAGTGTAGGAGGGCGCATGGTTAGGGATTTTCTTGCGGATTCTTATATCGGGCGAATATCGTGTTGTTTGATTGTCGACTAAAATCTCAAGAATAGATTCCTAGTGAGATTCTCGGTGAGGATCCAAGAGTAGATCTTTGGGCCATTATTGACTTTCCTTATTCAATTTGTCTGGACACGCCAATCTGTACCGTATCCCATATTGTATTACCTTGGGTTGGGGCAACCTGTGCTTATATCCTGGATTGTATTACCTTGGTTGGTCATTTATCCCGAGCTGACTTGTATGCCAAGTTACCCATCAAAATACAAGTTGCAAATTTGAGATGGTCATCTTGCTTCTTGCTTTGTAGAAGAATAGAAATTGATAACACATAATTTTCATTGTAAGAATGTTAAACAAAAAAAATTAGAAATACATAATAACTCTAAATCTTTTTATTATTATTATTATTTGGGGGGGGCGGCTAGGGGAGGGTCAACAAAAAAACTATAATCAACGTAACATGAGTTGCAATTTTAGCTAGTCATTCTACTTCTTTCTTTAATTTTTTATAAGAAAATACCTTTAATAAATGGGGATAAGGCATCCCCAAAAATCCATATACAATAGCAAGCGCTTGATGACCAGTTAAAATGCCATAAATATTTGGGCTGTAAAAAGCTCAAAATTTGTAAATTGTAATAGAAAGCAAAATGAGGAGTGACAAATCTTCAAGGAGTATAGCCTCCACCTTTCCCCCTCACCAATTGTTGGCTTGGTGCTACTACATATTGTGCCTATTGATCCCATAGGTTGCTTTAGGTTGTAATTGTTGCATAGCATTAATAAAATTAGATTGCTTTCATTGTCCCCCATTTCCTATTTGTGTGTTTGTTGGCTTTTAGTTGTGGCATTGCTTGTTACTATTGTGGCTCGGAATTGGCACTGTTGATTGCTAATGTGTCTATTGTTGGCATTACACATTGCTTAGTTTTCTTTTCTCTGGCATTCTTAAGGATAACTCGTGACCCATTGAGATGGATGAGTGCCACATGGTAGCTTGAAAATATTTATCCATGACATTTGGTATTAGAGCTAGGTTGGCTTGATTGGGTAACAACAATGTCACAAAGACCGGGAACCAACAAAGAACGCATAAAGGGGTTCAAAGCCCATGCTGCTCATGTGGATGATTTATTTGATCGCTTAGCCAAGTAAATGGAGGCCTTAGAGGGTAGGCACCATTGGTTGACGTAGTGGATGTGCTTGATGAAGACACACGAGGCACCGTGAAGGCTCTTCATTCCCAAATCAAAGACATTTGCAGTCAAGTAAATCTATTGGTAAGAGTTGCTATCTCCAGCGGTGGTGATACCGATGCACATGCCAAAGCTAAGAGTTATGGTGGCCTAGAGATGTAAAATACCTTAAAAATATTTTGTTCAACATGGAACAATATTTTAAGGCAATAAGGCTTGACTTGGAAGAGACTAAGGTTTGATAGCAACCATGTATCTTTTGGGAGAGAACAAGCTATGGGGATGCACCCGTTATAATGACATTTAAAATTGGCATTGTACCATCGACACATTGGAGGACCTCAAGAGAGAGTTCAAGAACCAATTCATCCTTGAGAATGTGGAGTACATTGCTTGACGGAACCTATGCCAATTGCAACATGCTAGCATAGTGCAAGAATATGTGAAACAATTCTTAACACTAATGTTGGATATCAATGGCATGTCCAAGACGGGAAAGCTATTCTATTTCATTTAGGGTTTAAAGCCATGGGCAAGCAAAGCTAAAGCTCAGCAAGTGCAAAATTTGGCCTCAGCATAGGCTGTGGTGGGACACTTGAATGACTACTCTTCGAGTACATACCCTTGACAAGAAGAAACCCAATGGCCACAATGTGGCAAGCCTATGAAAGGAAACAACAACAAGGGTAAGGGAATTAGTAGTGAGAAGTTCTAATCAAGCAGAGACTCCCTGTCAAAGAGCTCAATGCCATCAACCATGAGCAGAGACTCCCCTCAATATTATTCAAGCGTCGCCATCACAACAAGATGAGGCACCATAGGAAGATAATGAGGGAGAACCTAGGATGGGGGCCCTTTGCTTGCTATATACAATGAAGGGGCAAGTTGCTGATATAAAGGCCCCATCAAGGGGGCTCATGTTTGTTTACCTCAAGATAAATGGGAGGGGCACCCGAGCTAGGATCAATATGAGAGCCACCCATAACTTTTTTACCTAGTCCAAGACAACTAGGCTTGCAGTTGGAGAACGACTTAAGTTGTATTAAAGCAATAAACTCTGCTGCCCGACCCGTTATGACATTGTCAAATCTGTCCCAGTGTAGCTAGAGACATGGACAGGGAAGACCTACTTAATGCTCATTCCCATAGACGACTTCTAAGTGATTTGGTGATCAACTTTCTCCAAGATGACAAGGTTGTGTTGATGCTTTACTTGGAGTCCTTATGCATGTTTGGTGAGACTCTATACATGATTCCTGCAGTCTTTAAGAGATATGGAGACAAGATGATCTCAATCTTACAACTTAAGAAAAGAATTGAAGAAGGAAAAATGACATATTTGGCAATGCTCAAGGTAGAGACCAATGAGCCCACCTAGAATCATGTGCCTAGAGAAGTGTGCATGGTTTTGTGAGAGTTTGATGACATGGTGCCTCAGGAACTACCAAAATGTCTTCACAACAAAGGGTAATCGATCATCAAATGAAGTTGATTTTGGGGGCAAAGCCGCTTTATCAAGCCTTAAACAAATTGATTGTGTAGAATAAGTATTTATTCCCTTGATTGCAAACCTATTTGACTAGCTTGGAGGGGCCAAGCACTCCTCAAAGTTGGACCTAAAGTTAGAGTATTATCAGGTTTGCAATATGGAAGGTGATGAGCTAAGGACCACATGTGTCATGAGATATGGTGTGTTTGAGTTCCTTGTCGTGCCCTTCAAGTTGACCAATGCCCCAATAATTTTTTGTACATTAATGAATGAGATTTTTCATTATTGCCTTAACAAGTTTGTTGTAGTATACTTGGATGATATAGTGGTCTATAGTGCCACATTGGAGAAGCATGCTGAGCACCTTCATATGGTTTTCAACCTTTTGAAGAAAACCACATATATGTAAATAAAGAGAAATACTCCTTTGTCCAAGAGTGCATCGGGTTCTTAGGCCATGTAGTTGGCAAGTGACAGGTGAAGATGAACATGGAGAAGGTCAATGCCATTGACCAATGTAAGTGAGATGTGTTCATTCCAGTGTCTAGTCAATTATTACCACTGATTCATTGCATGGTATTCAGGGAAGACCGCAACACTGATAGACTAGCTTAAGAAGGATTAGACATGGGTTTGAAGCTTGATGTGGCCTCTAACCCGGTGTTGACACTTTTTGAAAAGTGTTCAAATGAAAAAGTATATACCTAGATAGAGGCACCAAATTCAAAAAAATCACATGTCAGCCAATGGTGTGGGGACACAATGGGATAGACAAATTTGGTTGTGGGAGATCCTTTTTCATGATTGATCTCAAATACGTGATCACTAGAGAAATACTTGATGTGCAATTGAGATTGCAAATGGGTGCACGAGTGTATTTGTCAGGATAACATTGGGATACTTTTCCATCTCCATCATTGGTGGAGCATAGGTTGGAGCACGGATAGTTTTGAGCCCTGGACCAGCCATCAAACTAGTAAGGTGGATGGTTCAAGTCCAACCAGGTTTGACTATCTATTTACATGTTCTAACTATGCTTCACTTCATATAAGTAAAATGTAATAAAATACCACAAATAGAAGAAAAAAAATCATAATGCATTAGAAGGCTTAAGGTTGGGTATTTAATTTTTAGACAGATGTAATAAAATGCCAAAAAATAAAAAAATATTCATGGAAAGCAAAATTGGAACTTGGTAAAGCACATTTCTAATTTTTTCTTCTTAATGTGCTAAAAATAAATAAAAATCGAGTGGTTATATTAGAATTGGGTTAATAAAAACCCAGCTGGTTTTCATTGATTTTGCCGGCTATACACGGTTTTTGACATATTACAATTTTAAACTTCTATAGAATTGTTTAGGGTGCTGGTTCAGGTCAAATCGGGTCAGACTATCTAGTCTAATCCGGTTTTCAAAACTATGGAGCAAGGCATCCTAAAGCATAGGACCAGGATTCATGATAGGCCCTAAAAACAATCTTCCCACACCTATGTGTATTTTGATTTCCCATAATAAGAGCTAAACCATCATACTACTCAGAGATGCATTGTTTTCATTGTCTCATCCAATTAAATTGGGAAAGGATACGCTACACTCAAGTTGTTTGTTCCCCCTTGTCACAGAAGGTGAGGTGTATAGGTTTAAAACTACAAAAACAGTTTTCAAATGAAAAAATACATATCCATAAAAAATGGGGTTTATAGGGTTAAAACCATAAAAAGTGCTCAAATGAACATTTGATCCCTATATAAAAGAGGCACCAAATTCAAAAAACTATCACGTGTCATCCTGTGGTGTGAGGACACGAGGGGACAAACAAATTTGGGTGTAGCCGATCCTTTCCCCATTAAATTCTAATAGGTAGGACCCCATTTAATGATGGGTCCTACATAGTTGCAGTTGCGAAGGAAGCTTTTTAGCAATTTAACGTGTTCTCAAATCTCAATCAAGGCCGTGGATCCAAGAGCTAACAACAAATGCAGATGCATGGCTTACCATTCCCACGCTCGTATTAAGAAACCATGTAAAAGAGAAACAACAATACCTGTTGGCTGAGAAGTATCCATTTATCTAGCCCCGACTCGTATTTTCCTAGTCCTTCTTTGAAACAAACTCGTATTTTTTCCTTTCCTTCGAAACAAATACCCATCTTTCCTCCTCTCCTCTCCTTTAAACAAACTCCCTTCCTCCATATCCCCATCTTAGCTCTCTCTCGATCATGACTACCAGTTAAGAGAAATCTAGCATTCTTAACAACAACCTACTATTAGAAGAAGGAGGATTCAAAGACGTAGACGATTACGGGTGCTGCTTCAAATGGCGAAGATGTAATAATGGTGAAAGTAGATATCTGCTGCAACAACAAGAAGAAAGCAGAGATCCTTGCTTGGTGGAAAAATTGAAGAAGGCGAACGAGATCACAGAGGTTTTGGCGGGGCCAAAGTGCAAGACCTTCATTCACAAGCTTAGTGTGCATGGAAATAACAAGAAGCGAAGGACCCAGTTTCAATATGATCTCCAAAGCTACACTCTCAATTTTGATGATGGAATTAGTCGTGAGGTAGACGATGGTTCATACCTTCATTTCTCCTCAAAGTTTGCTGCTCCATGGGGGATGAAAAATGGCAAGTTTGGTCGTGATCCGAATCATTTTCCACAACTGTTGTTGATTTTCTTTGAGCCGAGTGTTGGAAATGACAATATCCGACTATAAGAAGCAAAGTCGCCTTCAGATATTGATCCCCTCTTGATTCTCTCCACACAGTTTAGTTTCTTTCATTCATTCATTTGGTTTGGTTGCAATTTTGTAATTAACTATGTAAAACAATATATTCTTTTCCTATTTATTGAATGATCTTACTAGGTTAACAAAAATTTTGCAATGGTGTCTTTGTAACTATGTGAATAATATGTTCTTTCCCCATTTCATGACTGATCTTATTGGGTTAACCGAAATTCTTCACTGAGTTCTTGCCATAAGACCGTGTTGCAGGAGTTACCTGCAGCTTTACATTGTTTATTTTATTTTATTTCATGGTAAAATACATTGGCATGTTTAAGGAGAATTATCTGTTTTAGCTCTCAAATAGTACTCTCATGAGGAGACAAACTTGTGGAGTTTAAAATCTAGAAAAGTGCAGGAATTACGTTTATGAATTCTAAACCCTAATTACAGTAATACAGTGTATAAGTCATTAATCATCCATCCTAATTAAAGTCCCAGGAGTTTCAACTTGGAGGATCTAAACACAGCATAAATAGTAAAGATTTTCACAAAGCTCTCTTGGTTAATTTTACCATAAAAGGAGAAGGGACTCCACTCTAAAGGTCTTTGGTTTGTAGCTCAGGAAGCTACTAAATTCAAAATGTTGAAAACTTGCAAGTCCACAAAACTCATTGACGGAAGCTTATAGTCTACAAACTTAAACAATAAAAATTAGTAATAAAAGTATAATATTTATGTTCTAATATTTAGTAATTAGTGTTGACTCTAACATCTAAACAAACAAGACCAGTGTAGCCTATCATTGGTTGCAAATTTGACCTTAAGCATAGTTCACGGTGAGATCGTCTTGGTCTGTAACTTGTAGGCCTAATTCTAGCCATCTTGTTGTATCTATATATCTTTGATTTACAAGTTTGCAACTACTTTTAAGTTGTGTTATACATAGTACAAGTACAAATAATCGCAGCCATTTCAAGTGTGAGACATCTTCTCCAAGTAATTTATGGTCAAAAATTAAATAGTTAAGTAATTTGATCATCTGATTAAGAGATAAGGCAATAAGAATTGAAGTGCCAGTAGAAAATGGGTAAACTTGATTAGTGGTGTGTCTCTTTACATGTAACTTAAATCCAATAATCTGCCACAGCAAATGAGTCATCTTATCATCCTAGAATGTTCAAAAAAGAGATGATTGATGAATTGCATAACAGTACAAAGCTAAATGTTAAAGAGAGATATGAGTTAGACACTTTTGTTTGGTGGTTCATGCTAATGTTTCTCCTTTTTTATAATATGAAGATATTGCTGATTTCTCAAATGGTAGATAAATGGTTGTACTTTTTGTTAAGAACTTGTATTGTCAATTCTATGTCAAAACAGTTGAGTTGTAATGTAATGTGTTAAGTCAAAGATTGTGATCCAAGCTCAAAAGGAAGAATACAAAGAAGGACTAAAGACCACAAGACCAAGACAAATGACAAGTCAAGAAAGTAAAAAAATAAGACCAAGACTCAAGATGAAGAATCAGTTTAAAGATGCTAAAGCTGAAGATTGACAAAGAGAAGTTGAAAGGATGCTCATGACAAGCACAAACCTCAAAAATTATCCATACTTTGCATAATGCACTAAAGCAATTAAAGTAAAACCTAAGATAAAGTGTGAGGTGATAAAAAGGGTTATAAGACAATTGTGATTGTCCCAAAAATCGAGAGAGAAAGACCCAAATCCAAAAAGGGGATAAAACAAAAAATTCATAAGTTGTAGACCCTGATCGATCACAAGTGAAATTTCAAGACAATTTCAAATTTTCCGAGAGTTGTGATCCCAAACCCTAATTAATTACACTTTCCTGATCGATCACAGAAAAGTGTGATCGATCACAACCGTGAATCTCATAAAACTTGTATTTTATTTTTGAGACTCCAATATGAGATTTCTCAGGACTTGTCTGTTAGAAAGTGTTCTAATCCTATGGAATAAGATTATAACCATCTCTATAAAAAGGTAATAATACATAGGGTCTAATAAAAGAGTGATTAACAAAAAAGAAAACATTTGTCTGAGAAGAACGACTAGTCTGAATGCCAAAAAGCTTACTTGCTTATTGGATGATTAATCTTGTGCACCAAATAATTGAGTGATATCTCTTTGAGCATATTACATCATATATCAAAAGGGGAGATAATCAATTGGCTATCCATTAAAAGGAAACAGGAAAATCACAAGGTACTAAACGTAATCTCTACTACGTTTCAAATTGTGGAAGAAAATGTATATCAGCTAGTAAGAAGGAGCAACCACATTCGGTACATCTTGCAATATCAACCTATATGAGGTAATCTTGTATTTATTCAATATTTTACTGTTTTAAATCCCTTTTGTCGGAGACAATGGAAGGAGTATTACACTCTTCGGAGACATAAAGTGTAGGTATAGCTTAAGTAGCAAGTAGAAAGGGTTGTGTAAATTTTACCTAAATTGTATGTATTTCAATCTGAATAAAATTACGGGAAGCTTTAGATTGAGCTTTAGGAATAGACATAGGCCTTGTGCCGAACCACTGTAAACACCTATCTTGTGGTTGTGTAATTTATCTTTGCTTTGTGTACATTGTGATTGATGTAACTGTAGTTATCCTTTTACATTATCTAATTGAGCATTAATCAATTAAATCATTAAGAACAATTGAATCACTTTAATTGGCAAATTAAACAACGAGGTTAATAAAATAGGCAAAGCAAAACAAGTTAATCAAAAAGAGTACGACCAATCCTATTCACCCCCCCTCTAGGATAGAATTTCACTTTTTAAAAGTACTAGCAAATGAGTTCTTGCATAGGCAATGTACTTAGGGTTATATTTGTTTTAAGTATGCAATTTTAAAACATGATGCACCAGTAAAAAAAAGATTTAAGAATGCTTCTATCATTTGTATTTAGAACTATAGAAGGCTTTATAATTGATAGTAAATAATGTTTGAACATGCACCAAAAAAAATAAAAAAAAGATTTAAGGAGGCTTCTAACGTCTATATTTAGAATTGTTTGAATATAATGGGCCATTTGTTCTTTCAAGGCTTAGGTAAATGCTCAAATCTATTGGAAAATTGTAGATTAATATTTGTCCGTGTCTCTTCCCTCCTTAACCACTTTTCTTTTTTGTTTTATCTTCTTTTCTTACCTCTAATTTTAAGAAGACTTATTTATATGGATGCATTTTTCCTTGCATGAAACCTCTAGTTATGCATTATAGGGTGCATTACTCCTTTAAGAAATATGTTCTCAGATCATTCTCATTACAAAAATTCTAATGAAACTACATTCTTTATTTTCTTGTTACATACAGATAATACATAGTCAATACTATTTCTTTGATATTGTTTCTTTTGCATTAAGGTGTCTTATGCTACCCTTTAAGAATTTCTGTGATAACTTTACCAATTATCAACCTTTTCAAACCAATTCCCCACAAGCTATACATATTAAACTAAAGTTATTTTGGCACATTTCCTCTCTACTTGCAAAGAAATTGTACTAGCAACCTGAAATAATATTAGTTAATCTTTAAGACCAGTATTTGAATGCATCCGAGGAGGTGATTTACTAACAAATTCAAGCATTTTATTAAGTGTTCACAATTGCATTGTTGGCCAAGAAGCTTGTCCTCCACTGGTGTCCATATCTGAGGGATCTGAAACTCTAGGCCACATCACTTCTCTTGAATAGAGGGCTTGTTTACGTGTAATTGTTTAAAGTCGGGGAAAATCAAGCATGTAGTTTGAGGTAAATCTTTGGTAAATAATTAGCAAAATTTAGGTTGAAGAATCTCAAATACATCTATAAGAAACATGTTTCGGACTTACCAAAAAGAACATGGTTTTGGTTTTTAGATGTCTTACATTCACACCTAGAGGCTCATGTCACGAGTGAGATGATCTTTCCAAGTGTCCCTTCAAGGAGTGTTGTGATAAAAAATAGCTATCCCTTTAACGAGAGTTGTGATCAGCGGCCATGGAGAAGTGATGGGTGTGAGATATGTGGAAAAGCTATCACCTAACATGAATTCAAATTCGTAATTGCCAATAACCGAGGTTTGCAATGTTTGAAATCATCTAATCATGGAGAAGGGAAGATGAAAGATTAGCAAGGATGATGACAAGACAATAAAACCTTAAACTTGTTACTACCAAAAACCATCTCTTGGTGGGAGGATTGGCCATTGATGGTGGTGGGTTTCAGTTTGGAGTCAATGAGGGTGTTATGATGTCGAGAGAACAATCAGGAGTGAGTTTTTGGGAATTGGTGGAGTTGGGGAAGTGAATTTGGTTGTGAAGTTTCAAGGAATTGAAAGAAGGGAAGATGGAGGGCTTGGCGATATAGAGATTAGTAGTGGTAGACTCCAGTGCTAAAAGGTAGGAGGTTTTGTGTAAGGATATAAAGAAGAAAGATTTAGGGACACTACAAAGAAAAAAGACTATTTTGATAATCTCTATTGCTTAGAATGATGATCAAAATACACATGTTCATGCTAGCTACTACATGAACATAAACAAACAATTTTTGACTTATTAATTGTGGATATTTTTCTTTCTTTCTTTTTTTATCCTTTTCTTTTCATAGGTATTTTGTCTTTTCGTGTTCATGCAGCAGGAAAATTTGCTTGAGATGATCATTTACCTTCAAGGACTATGAATACACATAAGGAGAAAAAATTCCTTGGGAGGACACCAACATAGCCAATTCATGCATCACAGCCTAACTGGAATTTTGAGTTTGGGATGAACCCTAGTTGGCCGACTTTGCAAGCACATACTCAAACTAGTAAATTGATTTTAACTTTCATTTCTAGATAGAAGAACAAGAAATGTTATGGAAAGAGGATTCCATCAAGATTTCTCTTGCTTTCAATAAACAATAAAGACAACCTGCATAAATCTTAGATGAAGTGAATCCACTGCCTGTTTGGCAGGATTGTGCTAGAAAAAAAGTGTTTAGAATCCATGAGAGATTGGAATTTCTAGACCATTTTGGTTGAAAAATCTCAAAGGAGAAATAAGAGAATCAATATAGATTGGTAGGAAAATATCCGATACTGATGTATGTTGAGTCTTGCAGCAATATTCCAATATGAATAACAAGAAAAAAAATAAAATCAAAGC
>JAOXJP010230973.1:9201-24699 GCA_025762735.1 Platanus orientalis | reverse complement strand
GTGACTTCATTTGGAATAAAATGGGTGGGAATTTAAAATTTCATCTAACCACTGCCCATTTTATTCCATGTAAAGTCCCCCGGTGTACTGGACTCCAAATCGTGGACAAAACATCTATTTCAATTAATAAATACAAGTATATATACTATATACCCTCCTTTGACCCATGTGTATAGGCTCAAACACCCTTTGTTAGGCCACATGTCACACATTGATTGTTAATGGAGTGGTACATGTTCATTGATAGTGGAGATGATTTAAAATCCTAGAGAATCCTTGCCCCAGGATTAGATGAGGTGCGTCCCTTAATGGGTGCCAATAGTGTGCCCGTGACCAATAGGTGGCACGTCACATTGAAAAATGATTTACACTTTTTGGGGGTGCTTTTCACTTTTTTGATGTGATGTGTCACCCTCTGATTGTGGGCACACCATTGGCATCCATTAAGGGGACGCACACAATCCTTTGGCTTGCCCCCCCATGTGAAAATCCTGCATCTACCCCTGCCTAAAACACTAGGGCATTGGATGACATGTGATAGAACAAGGCCATCGTTTAAATGATGATCTAGAAGCACATGCAACCAATGATATGGCCCCACCCCCCTTTGTGTATGGGGTGTCCCACAGTGCACAGTACCGTGGCGTAAAGGATAAGAGTCCCAATGATTAAATCAATAAAGAAGATGACATGCAATAATGATGGCTGACAGTTACATACAATTTACCATTTAGAGATTGTGCCATGTGACATTGGCATGCTCGGAGATTGCATAAAGGGAAGAAGGCCAGCATCTCATAAGGTTAGATCCCTTGGAGAGTGCATGGCTTGGTTGTTGGTTTAATGAATCCGGACCCCTCCCCATCCTGAATCCACCAGTTGGAAGTCTTGCAAAGATACCTAGAGTGGTCCACCAAAAGAATCAGATTAAGTTTGCTCATGTCTGGGCCCATGCTAGCCCGTCTCCATCCAACTTTGGGCTACACCTATAAAATAGTGGGCAGGGTCTATATCGCCTTTACGGGCATATCAAATAAAGGGGACAGATCTGGGTTTTTTTTGGACAGTTCACAATGAGAGCTCATATCTTTTTTTTTTTTTGGTTGAAACAGTGGAAATTGCATTAATCAACTAGAAATGGGGGCCCCAAAGGGTTAGAGATCTACCGTGGAGGGTCCAGGCCAAGATCCGAATGAGTTTGAGTTGTATGGGCAAGCTCGTCGGCTACCTGGTTCTCTCCACAGGGTATATAACCCAGTTGGGGATAACATACAGACCCAAACAGGTTCTTACAAGTGAAAAAACATTGGCGAACATGCCAGGGGCACCGGTCAAGTGTGCCATTGATTACAAAAACCACTGATTAAGCATCACTTAGGATGCAGACCTCAGTTCTATTAAGCCTTTTAGGAAGGGAGAGACCCAGCCGGATGGCCTCCATCTTAGCTTCAAAAGGAGTTGACACTTTCATTCTTGGAATCCCTAAACCTTCCACCATGTCTTGATTGAGAGCCCATGCTATCGTTGCAATGCCGATAACCCGTGACTAGGAGGAGAAAGCAGCATCCACCTTTATTTGGATAGCACCCGGAAGTGGAGGAGGATCACAAAAAACGCCCTGAGGGCGGGCTGTGCTAGGTCGAGGTGGATGGCAACCCGGGGGGGCAGCCATTCCCATTCCTTGGATAACCTGCCAAAAGTAGAAATAATGGAACATATATGAGGGGAAATTTTCTGAAAGCATACTTTGTTCCTGTGAATCCATATGGCCCAACAAATAAACCCCACTGTTTGGGTGTGTTTTTGTCGAAGTTGTTTGGTCATGAGATTGGGGGGAAATAGGCACATGAGTCGATCGGCTGAGGACATATGGGAGGTGGTATTGTGTTGGATGGTGGTGAGGAGGTGGGACCACACAACCTTCGCAAGAGGGCAATCAAAACAGCAATGTTCAATGGTTTCCTCAGATGGTTACATAGGACGTACTTTGGGTCAATGGACACTACACGGTTAGTAAGGTTTCGTGCAACCGCAAGGGAGTTTGTACAGAGACGCCATAATAGGGGTTTGATTTTTGGTGGTGTATGGGAATGCCAAATGGTTTTCCATGGTTGGTGGGGACAGAGGTGGATGGGCGGGAAGGTTTTCATGATCACCTGTGAGGAGAGCATATGTAGTTTTAACTGTAAACTTACCCGTCCTCTCATGGATCCATAAAGGGGAGTCTTGGGAGGCATATAAATTGAGTTTAACTTTTAAGATCGCTCTTGCTGGTGGGAAGAGATATGAGGTGCAATGGGAGAAAGATCCCACGAAATGGATGATGGGTCGACTAAGTCTCAGATGGATAGATGGAGGAGGGCTGGCGGAGCGAGGGATCGGATTGAGAATCTGTCCAAGGATGGGATCCAAGGGGTGTCCCAGACATTGAGGCTATTGACTGGTGATACTTCCCATACAAGGCCTTTGAGGAGGACATGGTGGGCATGAAGCAGGCTTTGCCAAGCCCATGAGTCAGAGCGGTTGGGTTTTGCTTGGAGGAAGCTCGTGTTGGGATAATAGATTGATGCCATTAATTGACACCAAAGTGAGTTAGGATAAGAGAGGAGCCGCTAACATTGTTATCCCAATAAGGCATGGTTAAGCAGATGGAGGCCCCTAAATCCCATACCACCATCTCTCTTAGAATGTCTTTGGCTTGCCCAGTTCACCTAATGGATGCGTTTGGCCTTGGTGAGTTGGCCCCACAAAAAATGCCGTTGTTGTTTATCAATGTTTTTGCATATGGTTTTCAGGAGTAGGAAGCAGGACACTGTGTATGTTAGGAGGGTGGCGACAACGGATTTGAGCATGATTTTCATGACCTACTTGGGACAGGAGTTATTCTTTCTAGCTTGTGATACACCCGGATATTTGTTGTTCCAAGAAGGCGAAGAGAGTCGTTTTCCCACATCCCAATGAGGAGGGGAGGCCTAGATAGTTCTCGAGAGATTGGGAGATGGGAATTTGGAGACAATGGCTAATCACCACCCAAGTTGATTGGGATGTCCGAGTGTAAAAGAAGATATATGATTTGTTGAGGTTAGACAGTTGGCTCGAACCTTATTGGAATTGATGCAAGATGTCCCTCAAGGTGGCTACAGAGCGACTGTCAGAATTGTCGAATATGTAGCAGTCGTCGGTAAATAATAGATGGGTAATGGGTGGGCTTCAGCGTTAGATTTGAATTCCATTCAGGAGACTTAGTTGTTGGACATGTTGGATGCTTGCCGACAGTCCTTCTACACAAAGGATGAAAATGTACGGTGAGAGAGCATCTCCATGGTGAAGGCCTCGTGAGGCCTGGAATGAATGATACTTAGGAGATGTACTAGTAAATCCATAGTGGCCATTGGGAGCTGAACCCCATTTTTTGAAGGACCGCCAAGAGGTAAGGCCATTCGACGCGGTCATAAGATTTACTCATGTCGATTTTCATAGCCATGAGCAATTTTTTTTGTCCTGTGGCACGTCATGTGGTGTAGAAGTTCATGCGCGATAAGAATGCCATATGAAATATTACGGCCCTTGATGAAGGCATGTTGGTTGGGGGCCACAAGATGGTGAATGACTTGGCTCAGTCGGGTGGAGAGGAGTTTGACAATGATTTTGTAGAGGACATTGCAAAGACTAATTGGTCTAAAGTTGCCAATTTCTATAGCCTGTTGAATTTTTGGGATTAAAAGAATAAAGGTTTGGTTGATAAGGGCTAGATTAATGTTACCGTGGAAGAAATCCAAGACAAAGTTGGTGACGTTAGGGCCCACAATATCTCAGTATGTCTGGAAAAACCAGCTTGTAGTCCATCTGGTCCCAGTGCTTTTAATTTGCCTAGGGAAAATATAGTTTCTTTATTCTCCTCAACTGTGAATGGGGCTTCTAGGACTTCCAGATCTGAGTCCACCAGATGACTTGAGATGTGGTCGCTGCTCTGGTGTATGGTAGGTGGTGATGGAGAGGTAGTTTGGAATAGTTGGCTGAAGTAGTGTCAAAATTTGGACCCCATTTATTCCTCGTCTATTAGCCACTGATTGGAGGAGGAGCGGAGGGCTTGGATTAAGTTATGTACCCGTCGAGTAAGGGTGGTGGAGTGGAAAATTTTGGAATTGTGATCTCCATATTGTAGCCAATTAACTCTAGATTTCTAGGCCTATAGGATCTCCTTGCAATGGAGGAGTTCATCAATTTCCTTCTAAGTAGCCTAAATAGTGATGTAATCGTGCTGGGTTCGGGGGCATGAGTGTAAGTGGCCCAGCTTTTCTCGAAGAAGTTTAAGTTGATGAAAGACATTGTTGAATGTGGTGCGGTTCCACTCTGTGAGCCATGTGGGAAGACAACTTATCTTATTCTCGATAAGCTCATGGTTGGAATTGGTTGATTTCCAAGATTGTTGGATCATGGCCTGACATTGAGGATGGGTTGTCCACATCCATACAAAGCGAAATGGTTTGGATTCATGGCGTGGTGGACTTTGCAGGAGAAGCTTGATAGGTAAATGATCTGAGAGGATATGGGGAATGGCCTGCACTGTTGCGCTAGGAAATAGGGATTGCCATTTGGAGTTCATGGTGGCCTGGTCGAGCCTTTCGAGAATGAGAGCCTTGCCCATCTGATTGTTGGACCATGTGAAGTGAGGTCCTTGACTACTCATGTCAATCAAACCGCAATAGTTAAGTATGTTTTGGGCACCTCGAAGGTCTCTGGTGGTAGGGCGGATGCCTCCGGACTTGTCATTGAGGTTCCAGATGCAATTCCAGTCGTCGAGGTAGACAATGGGTCCTTGTAAGAGGTGATATCTAGTGATGAACTCATTACAGAAAGTGCCACGGTATTCCGTTCGTGGCTCCCATGGAGGAATATGCAAATCCATTGGGGTTTTAGTGGTTAGCGGATGCGTAGGACAATCCATTGGGGTCCTTTGTCGATGATTGAGATGTTCATTGAATTGCGTCAAAGGACTAAGATCCCACCAGCTAGACCTTGGTAGTCAATTCTGTCCATTGTCCATCCCTGGCGTAGTTGAAGCTTGGACTTGGCCCACTACACGGTTCCTTCAGTTTCCAATAAGCCCATGAGGAATATGTTTTGGGAGTGCAAAAGCTCCTAGATGGCCCTGACTGTCGAGGGATTCCCACAACCCCGACAGTTCTAGGTGATTATGTTCATTGATCACTTTGTGGCTGTTGTGGGATAGCCACGTCAACCCATTGAGAGTGGAGACTTTGTGGGAATTAGCCAGCTTGGGAGGTGGAGGAAACATTCACCATGGTAGAGGAGAGAGACACTTGGGCTTGGTCAGAGTGTGTCCCAACAAGAGGTTAGGAATTAGTAGGGCCAGACACAGTTTGAGACACAGTCATGGTACCCCTAGTATACGAGAAGACTCGTCGGCTCTATGTACGCTGACCAACTAGGCCATGAAGCCATCGGGTGCTTCTTGTGGAGTTGCTAGTCTTGGGCCGATGAGAACGTCCAATGGAAGAAGATGGTACCTGGGATGTGTGATGCACTCAAGGGGGTCAGTTTGGTCAGCCTGCATCAAGTGGTGGATCAACATTGTTTATTGGGCAACGACGACTGGTGGCGCGAGGCAATTCCACAAGGGGCGGGGGTGGTGGCTCTACTTGCTCCTGATGAGAAGGGGACTGGTGCCTCCAAAGTGAGGTGCATCGAGGGGGCTGAGGTAGTATATCTACTCCTAGGGCTTGCAAGACCATTGGAGTCTAGGATCGTTGTTCCAATCAGGCGGTCCCACTCGGGGTTCAGGGTATGGGGCTGAGAAGAGACCCCTCCATCTTCCTCTTGTTGCAGTGTGGGGGCAGTTTTAGGGATAGGGTCCAGTGCCACATGGCTCAGGATGAGGTCACCATCCACGGTGGGTGCAAGGAGAGGCATAGGTAGCGAGGCCTAAAGTAGTGTTGTAGGGTGGGTACAAGGGCTCATTGTCAACATAGAGGGCCGCAACAACAGGAGGTAGGCAGGGGGTAGTGGGGATGGATCTGTGAAGGAAGCAATGGGAGTCGTCGTTGCCAAGGTGGCTTGCTAGATTATTTGCAGGGTGGTGTAATCCAGGTCGCCAAAGAGGACATTGGGGGTTGGTATCAGGGTGTATAAAGGTGGTATGGGGTGGGGTTTAGGGTGGGTATGATGTTAGGGTGTGTGCCAAACGTCAACGGATAGGATGGCTCCTATAAGGGAGGCGTTTCCTAGGGAAGGATTGGTTGAGGATGGGCAGGGGGCAGGGGTAGGCCAAGAGGGTGTGGGTCCCACTGTGTTGGTTGATGCTGACGTCTGACTCGCCCGAGTGGTCTGCATGATGGGATGGGATTTTAGGTTGCTAGCAAGGGTGCCACGCACATCATTGGTTGGAGGAATGGTTGCCATCGGTAGTGGTAGGTCGACTACATGAGGAGGGTAGAGTCTTGCCACTCTGAAGAATTGGTCCAGGCGCCACTGCCCATGCACGTCGGAGCTGAGTGTTGGGTCACCTGTATGAAGGTGTCTTCCAAAATGCATGTGGGCATGATGTTCGGGTTGGGTGAGTTGGCCAAGGACTGGTGGCGAAGGTGGTTGGTCACAGCGGCGATTGTCATGGCCAATGGTACCGCAATTATAACAAAAATTTGGTAGATGTTCATACTTGAGCAGAATAGTCCCATCCTCCCTGTCGGGGTGGTGGACTGTGAGGTAGTGTTTTATAGGTTGGGTGAGTGAGATGGCTATGCGGGCTTGCACGAAGTCACCTAGTTCAGCTGTGTACATAAGAGGATGAAGTTGGACCACCCGTCCGATTAGAGGAGCCAGGTTGGCTAGTAACTGGTGTTGCTGAACTACTGCCAGAATCTTATGAAACTGGACCCAAAACTCAGTGTCTGGGAAGGAGATGTACTTAATATCCATCCATGGGTCTCATTCAGTGATGAGAACTAACTTACACTCGAAGAGCCAAGGGCCCTTGGTGAGCACCGCCCAGAGGTCATCGGCAAATTGTAGTTGAGCACTAAACAGGTGAGGTCCGATTTTGTAAGGAACCATGTACCCGAGTTTCCACTGTGATACTATCGTCTCAACAAATGTCGTTTCGTTGTAGTTCTCCAGTTTGAAGGGTTGAAAGACCACCGTATTTGGCCATTCCTCTAGGATGAGTTCATCTAGAGGGCGTGCAGATGTAGAACAGAGTTACTAGGCGTTAAGTTAGCCATTGTTGTGGATAACTGGTTAACGGAGGTGTCCATTGGAGGGTTAACTTGGGAGCATTTTTTATGTGGGAGCAAATGTTGTGTCCCCAAATTGATCTGTCCCCCGTGTCCCCACATAGAAAGGCTAGGGTGCAGAGCTTGGATTCATTAGGACAACTTAGAGAGTGGCTAAAGTTGGAATGACATTAGGGCTCACACATTAGTGTCGAAAAAGTGATACACTTTTTTGGGGATGTTTTTCACTTTTTGGCACTGATGTGTTGGCCCTATGTCATTCCAACTTTAGCCACTCTCTAAGTTGTCCTACCTAATCCTCAGAGGGTGGCATAGGATTAAAATAAAATAAAATAAAGTTTTTAAATGAAAATGTTGGTACCCAAAAAAAGGGTTGTATAGGGTTAAAACCATAAAAAAAGTGTCAAATAAAAAAAAAAAAAAAGCTAAAAAGAGGCACAAAATTAAAAAAAAAAAAAGTATCAGGCTGTGATGTGGAAAAGGGGGGATAGACAAATTTGGGAACAGAACATTTGCTCCCTTTTATGAAGGTATTTCGCACATAGACTAGATGGTGTTTTAGTAATTAAATGCACCTTGTGTATTTATAGAACATTTGCTCACCTCATGATTAAATCAATTGAGGTTCAAAACTCACAATAATCACATGCCTTTTAACATGAAGAACTTACCTTTAACCCCACAAAATTATATTAGTGAATATACTATTATATATTAGTAGGGAATTAATTGATTTTTTTTTGGTAGAGAGCTTAAGCTCAATTCATTCAACTTGAAAATCCTTATGACTAACAAGAATGGAATATATATATATATATATATATAGAGAGAGAGAGAGAGAGAGAGAGAGAGAGACACAGAGAGAGAGACAGATTATATTTAGCTTAAGTAGAAGAGAAAAAAAAGTTGATTAATTAATTACACTTAAGACCCTTTGCATGTTAGAGGATTTTCAATCAATTTTTACCACAAAACGACACGGCTACCTTAACATGCATGAAATTAGAGTTGTGCATTTACCTAATTTTACAAGTTAACAAGACATGTATCTTTAGGGTAGAAGATGATCTTTGTTAGTGCAGGGAAGAGAAAAAAGTGGGAGTTATGTCATCAACCTATGTGAGATAATAATCTATTTAGTTAGGAGAAAAAAAGAAGAAGAAGAGTTTGAGCCCTTTGTTTTAAAATAGATTTGCCTTTTTATTATGTCTAAGGCCTAGGCTTGACTTTAATTTGAAGTATTTGGTGGGTTTTTTCAAGTGTTTAGCTCTACAAAAATTGAATATGGCCTAAGTTTGGGCCAGTATAGGTTGGGTTTTTGCTTGACCCCTCGGTTTAGCCCAAAGTTCGTAAAATTATATTCTCAATACCTAATACAAGTTGTTTATGCTCAATTTAATATTCAAATGCTTAAAGTTATGACTTTTTTCCCATCATTTAACCTCTTTTGCTTTAGTTGGTGAAGCAAACAAGGGAATACAACTGAAAAAGATGATCAAGATCCAACGAATGAAAAACAACAGCAAACTATGAAAATATTGACAAGCAAATAAGAGAGCAAATCATCACACATCAATTGTTCTCTCTCTTCATTTGATTTCCAACACCTTAGGAAATATTATTTCTAGAAAATTTCTCTGTAAAATCAATGAAATTTGCATTGTAATCTTTCGGCAATTGTAATCTCCTAGTTATATAAACACACCGTACGTTAAGTCTCTTCTAACATTGAGAGAGAGAGAGAGAGAGAGAGAGAGAGAGAGGATTTTTTTATTTTATTTTTTATGGAATCAGTGACAAAAATGGGAGAAACCTTTCAACAACCTTCCATGGCTTCCTCCTCCCCATCTCACGTGTCTAAGTATACATACTCATCAAAATTGAATGTTGCCTACATTGTGTAACTGAGCTGATGACACAACTATCAGTTATAAAAGACTTAGTTTGTTGGACTTGTGGAAAGTTGAGACCTTGGTTTTATCAATGAAGATTGGTCTAAACCCTCTTACACAATTTCTACACCAGATGTTGAAACCACTGGAGGTAGAAAAGAGAGTGAATCTAGTGTATACGTACTAGAAATGATCTAACACTCTTATGTAGATAGATCACAGACACAAGAAGTTCTAAGCCTTCTTGTTGGTCTTAAAACTTCAGTAGATAAATTTTAAAGCTATTTGTGGTGATTTAGCAACAATTACATGCCCACTTCCTGCCAAAAACAAGATCATTTGGTTATTAAATGGCTTTGGACCTAGATATGAGTCCTTCATGACCTCCATGCTAAAAACCCCAACTCTATCATATATGGACCTCATTTCATTGTAACAAAGTTATGGAACTCATAACAATCTTCACTTTGACTCTATTAAAAAAAAAACCTTTTTTGGTCTTGGTCAAGGTGGAAATAATTTTTTTAGAGATATTAAGGGGTGTTAAAGCCAATTTCAGGTCAAGTTCAAAATTTTTAGAATCAAAATCAAAATTTTAGTGGGAAATGACAAAACAAATTTTCATCATAGGGACATAACTTCCATCAAACGCAGGTTACCAACAAAATTAACTTGTGGCACCTCTTAGGGAAATCTCATTCAGTAGACTAATCCTACTCCAACTACCAATCATAAACAAGATGGGGAGCTTAGTATCGAAACTTGACAAATATGCAACTAGAGAGGTCTTAAAGCCCATAGGTGTTGGAATAAATTTAATAAAACTTTTCAACCCATTGATATTCTCAAAGCTCTAGCATGAATGACGATTGCTAACAATCAGGATGTTGATTGGTTTACAGACACTAGTGCTACAACTCACATAACAAGGGATCCAGGTAAACATTATAATTTAGAACAATATTTTGGTAAAGATTCTATTACGGTGGGAAATAATGATAAATTACCTATCTCTTATAATGGTGAGTCTTCATTGAATATGGGCTCTCAGTAATTGCGATTAAGAAATGTTTTATTGGTCCTTTATATGAAACAAAAAACTTACTATAAGTCAAATTTACCAATGATAATCCTTAAAACTTTGAATTTTCTTCTACTGGATAAAGGACAAAGATTTACGAAAGTTGATGAGAAAGTGTAGCACCAATGTCTCGACCATCTACAATCTTTAGTTGTGAGATTTCTTGACAACAAAGGATTAATTAATGTTTCTTCCTCGACTAGCAGAACTTTATTTGTGAAAGTTGTTAGTTGAGAAAATCTTCTAGACTTCTTCTTCTTAAGTCAATTAATGCAAGTACTACTTTATTTGAAAAGGTTCATTGTGATTTATAGGGACCAACGTCTACTATATATGTGCAACAATTTAAATATTATGTGTGCTTGTGGATGAATTTAGTAGATTTACCTAGATATTCTTCTTATATCAGAATTCCAATTTTTTGGTATGTTACTTAAACTTTGAAAAATATATTGAAAGACAATTTAAGAAGAGAATCAAAGGTTTTTTTTTTCCAATTAGATGGGGTGGAGAATTTAGTTCTCAAGATTTTTAAATGTATTTAAGGGATAATGGAATTATTCATCAATTATCTTGTCTTGGCACTCCAAAACAATATGGAGTGGCTGAAATGAAGCATAGACATGTCTGTGAATTTGGAATGACAATATTATTTTGACTCTAGTGTGCCAAAGCATTATAGAGTTGAAGCCTCCCTAATAGCTGCATTTTTTAATTTATCAGATCCCCTCGCCAGCCTTGATGTTAAATCTCCTTTTCCCTTACTTGATAGTAAATATCTTGATTATTTGTCTTTTTGGGTTTGTGGTTGGTGGTGCTACACATATCTTCTTCTTCTTCTTTTTTTTTTTTTAAGAGGTAAAGAGATCATTTATTTTATATATATATATATATATATATATATATATATGAGGAAAATAAAAGGTAACATTACAAAAGATAGAGATCACCACGATAGTGATGGCTATGTATAGAACACAATAGATTGCAGCCTAAAACAAGATATGGAATTAAAACTCCCCCCGCCATATAATGTTCCATTCCATCTCATCAAAAGAAACCCATATCGAGACCCACTCAAAGAGATAAATTTGATCTAAAGTCACTACCATGTGTCTTTCTTGGATATAGTGATAGGCACAAAGGATATAAATGTTTATATCCACCATTTGGTCGTGTTTACATATCCCATCATGTTGTCTTTAATGAAATAATATTTTCATTTCAGACTCCAAGTTAATTTATAGCAGCCAAAGTGGTGAATGACACTTAATTTACATCATTTTTAGAGTGGATTAATCAATTCCACCGTCACTATCTATTTTTGATTGTCATGACTCTACACTAGATATCCTAATTGTTCTTGATGATCCAAACCCACCATGTAACCTGTCACCCTCTAATGCTGAAAACGGATCTATCATACCTGAACTTGCTATTGATGCTGCCCCGTCAAATCTGACTTCATCTCCACCATTAGAGGAACCCTCAATTTCTTCACCATCATCCACTATATTAGAGCCACCAATGGCTGAACCATCAAGTCAATCATTTCATAGTAATACAACTCCATTGAGTGAACCCTCCATGCCTATTTCTTCTCCTCTGGTTGATCAGTATCAAATCATGACTCAGTCTAAAGTTAGGATCTTCAAGCCCAACCCTAAGTACACCAATGTACACCTTCTCAATAACAATATTGTTGAACCTCACACGATTCAATTTGTCATGAAGCATCCTAACTTCTTGGCTGCCATGAAAGAAATAGAAGCCTTACACACCATCAATACATGGACCCTTGTTCCTTGACGGTCTAATATGTATCTTTCTTTCTCTAATAAGTATTTCGACTTTCTCATGTTTGGCGAACCCAATCAATTCATCCATCAATTCTGAAAATGAAAGGTATGGGTAAAGTATAGAATAACCTTTCGTACTATCTGACAATATACAGTCTCCACCCTCGACTGTCAATAATACCAAGGATCCCCTTTGACTTACACTGTTGGTTTTAAAAAATACTTTGTCGTTAGTTGTTCGTGGTTGACTGTTAGTTAATGGAATCACGTGACAAAAAATAGTTTCTAAAACTCAAAAATACCCTCATGGCACATGGGATTGTTTTACCATGACGAAAATGACATTGTCCCATATAAAGACGAAAATGACATTGTCCTATGTAACTTAAAAACAATGCCAATGGTCTGATTGAACTGATTATGATCTGATGCTCATCAAACAATTTATGTGGATTGATTAAGACCTAATACGCATCCAATGGTCTGAATGGACTGTTTAATACCCCAATACTCATCAAATGACCCTATTAGGCTGATCAAGACCCCGATGCACATCCAACAGTCTAAGTGGACTAATTAAAACCCGATATGCATCCAATTGACTGATTATTACCTGATACCCATCAAACGGTCTATGTGAACTGATTAAGACCCAATACGCATCCAATAGTCCAAATGGACTAATTAATACCCCGATACTCATTAAACGACCCAATTAGGCTGATCAGGACCCTAATGCACATCCAACAATCTGAATGGACTAATTAGTACCCCAATACTCATCAAAAGGCCCGATTAGGCTGATTAAGACCTCCGTGCACATCCAATGGTCCGAATGGACATCTAAAGACCCAGTTAGGCTATTTAAGACCCCGATGCACATCCAACGGTTCGATGGACTGATTAATATCCCGATACTCATTTAAAGGCCCAATTAGGATGATTAAGACCCTAGTGCACATCCAAAGGTCCGAATGGACATCTAAAGGCCCGATTAGACTATTTAAGACCCCGATGCTCATCTAACGATCTGATGGATTGATTAATACCATAATACTCATCTAAAGGCTTGATTAGGCTGATTAAGATCCTAATGCACATCAGACAGTCCAAATGGATTGATTAATGGTCCGAATGGATTGATTAATATTCCTTGCTATTTATGACTCAACAACTTATAAGAGTCATTACTTAGAACAATACATATCTAACCATGCCACTAATTATTCATGGAAACAAAGGGGAAACTTTACAGATTCAAAGAATCATAATCATATAACCACTAAATATCAACCTGTGTATGAACATATCAAATATAAACCTATGCAAACACATATAAACCTATGCATGAACATATCAAATATGAACCTCTGCAAACACATATAAACCTATGTGTGCATGGACATATCAAATATAAACTTGTGCAAACACATATGAACCTGTGCAAATACATACATACATATATATATATATATATATATATATGAACTTGTGCATGAACATATCAAATATGAACCAATGTAAACACATATGAACATGTGCATGGACATATCAAATATGAACTTGCGCAAATGCATGAACCTATGCAAATACATATCAAATATGAACCTATGCATGAACATATCAAATATAAACCTATGCAAACACATATGAACCTGTGCAAATACAAATCAAATATGAATCTGTGCACACAAACATCAACATTTGTGCAAACAAAACTTGTGCAAAACTATTCATCAACCATAAACACTACAATAATCATCAACTATTCAAACAATAATCAAAACTATTCATTTCAAACACATAAACACTACTGTCTCATGGTAGCAAAACTATGCATCAACCATACATCATCAACTAGACATCACCAACAGGTGGATCATCCATCTATATCACCAACACATAAAAAAATGTTGTTTAAACCCAAGAATGCCATACATCATCAATCATACATCACCAATAGGTGGATCATTCACCTATATTACCAACATATGAAAAAAAATGTCATTTAAACCCAAGAATACCATACATCATCAACTAAACATCACCAACATGTGGATCATCCACTTATATTACCAACACATAAAAAATGTTGTTTAAACTCAAGAGTTTTGAATAAAGTATAAAATGTTATATGGTAACACCACCATATACCACCAACTAAAAAAAAAACACCCCTTCCATCAAGCATTCTCATGCATCAGGTTTAGAATATATGATTTCTTGACTACATTTGTTATCAACCTACATGTATAAAAAAATAGATATATATTCTAAAATTAGTACATCAATCTCAAGTGATACATTACATAAAAACATGGTAGAAAATTATAAATACCTGCTGAGCAGCCCTAGTGGAGGAGCAAATGCGTAGGGTCCCACGACCACTGCCCGTACTCCTTGAGGAAGGGGCTTTCCACCACTCGTCACTTGTATCATAAGTTTAAGTTAGTGTAGGGTGTAACTCAATCTTATAATACTAAGTAAAGTGTAAATAATTATGTGTAAATAAGTACAAATAAATAAGTGCACCCAACCTGACATGTCCTAGATGAAGTACTTGCTAGGGGAGGACCCTTGCAACTTCTTGCATTGTGGCCACTTGCTTTACAAATGGTACAATGCAATGTTCTGCAACTGGATCCATACCTCTCATTTGGATCCTTTTGCCTATTCATCTTGGGTCTTCCAACAGGGTGACGAATGATAGGTGGTTCTAGTGGAGCAAAGTTGGCAGTCAGCCAGGTGGTATGATCAGGAACATGGTAGATAATATGCCTATAGCTAGGCCTGAAGATATGTGGTGCAGTGGAAGCATGAAACAAACAATGACTCGATGGATCAACCTTCATGTATGACACATGTTGTGGCATGAACACAAGGCATGCCACTGAGTTGCCATACTCCGCATGAGCATCAACAATTACCAAGGCTAACTGTGTAGACCATGCTTCCTCTAAATTTAACCTTGAATTCAGAATCTCCCGTGAACCACAATCTACAATCCCTCTTGAATTGAAAACACATAATCAACACTATATAACATTTCATATAATAAATGAAGTAATAAATAAACCACATTTGTAATCATATAGTATTAGCCTTATTATTGAGACTCTTGTCTCAATTTCATTATTCGTTTGGCAATATTTGGCATGAGAATTCTAGTGGATTTGGTTGTCTCCCTACATCGTTCCTGCATCTTCACCACCCACCTTTTATTGATCCACTCCATAAGTGGCACAACGGATTTAGTTCTTACTTCTAATACTCATTTGTTGAATGACTCGAAGAAGTTGTTTGTGATTTGATTACATTTGATGCATTGATCAAATGCATGTCTAGACTATAACTACACAGGTATGTTCTCCAACCACTGATGGGCATCTAGATTAAGGGCTTTAATGGTGTTCATATACCGTTGAAACTCCACTACAGTATAAGACCTAGCCGGGGGGGGGGGGGGGGGGGGG
>JAOXJP010230972.1:0-10705 GCA_025762735.1 Platanus orientalis | reverse complement strand
TGTGTAATGAAGTATAATGGTTTATAAGTATTTAATAATGTTTATTATAACATTTCCTAAGATTACATTCAAAAATTTTAAGGTTTACATAGTGTTTCCATAGATTTCATCGCCGACAACGTATGTCATAAAGATGGCGGTTCTTTCAACCATCATAGATGGTTGTTTCCTATATTTAATGATTCCTACATGTGAATTAGTGATTATTCTATCAAATCCTAAAGTTTCAAATCAAAATTGTTTCATTTGACCCGTATCTCACCCGTCTCTCGGTTTCGGATGCCGTATCTCTGCGATAAGCTGCGATACGCGAGACGTACCCGTATCTCGGGTCTGTGATACGAGTCATGATAACAATATTTTGAACCTTGGGCCTTAGTATGTTTAAATCTACCATAATGCTCACACTTGAGGCAATCATGATCATTAGAGGTACCAAGTGTCCACTTCAACCACATGTGAAGGAACCCCCACAGCCACATCGACTAGAGGTGGAGGAAGATCATGTGGGCATCCATGTAAATCCCAACACTAGTCCTTAGTATGTCTAGATCTACCACAATGTTCACACTTGAGGCAATCAGGATCATCAGAGGTACCAAAGTGTCCACCTCGACTACGTATAAAGGAACCTCCATGGCCACCTCAACCACGTATAAAGGAACCTCCATGGCCACCTCGACTATAGTTTGATATAAAAGTTGATTTCTCCACTGCAAATGACAAGTTCATCACTCCTCATCGGCCGTATTCTCTATGAATATGTGCATACACATCATTTAAGGATGACAAATTCATATTAAGGATCTGGGCTCTGATTTGCTCATACTCAAAACTCAAACACTTGGATCTCCTCAACATGTTTCTTGTATGCTGTGGTATCCTTTGGATAAGCAGGGCGATAAGTGGTATAATGATCTATTTCATCCCACAATTTTTTTAAAGAGGCATAATAAATGACTTGGGGTTGGTCGCCTTGTTTGAATTGGACAATTTTTTGTCGGAGTTCATACACTTTGGTGGCATGGCCAATCTCTAAATAAATCTCAGATAAAGACTCCCAAATTTGATGGGTTGTGTCTAAGAAAAGGTAGTGATCACTGATTTTCGGCTTCATTGAACTCAACAACCATCCCTTAACCACGCCATATTTGGTTTTCCATTTTCGGTACTTTGGGTCCTCCTTGGAAGGAACCTCTATTTCACTTGTTAAGTATTTTTTTTGTCATTGCCCCGAATGTAAATAAGCACAGATTTTAACCAAGGTAATTGGTGTCATCAAACTTAGCAATGGTGATTTGCACATGCGAAGAGTCCCTGAGAATAAGAGACCTTCCCAAGTCATTCTGGCTCAAATCCCCAGAGGTCTGGCTTGATTTCTGATTTTTAGCTGACATGACCTACACAGGTCAAGACATGCACTGTTGCTGCCCATAAAGAATGATGTCAAGCCAGACATAACCCAAAAACCTGCAGACACTCCAACACATTTCAGCCACTTCAAAAAACTCACAAGGAGAGCAAGTTTGTGCCAATGAGCAAGAAAGCATTCATCATAGAGAGTAGAAATATTTATCTGGGATTTTTCGAATTTTTAGATAAAAAAATCAAAAAATGGCCAAAAAGTCATCTGGTTGTAATCTGGGAGCCAAAATCGATGGAAGATTTCCCAAATCTCAACCAAAATCCCATAGCCTCCTTACTCAAAAACAACATGGTCTGTGCAAACAAACCCAACAAAAATTTTCCAATGCGATCGGATCGAACGATTTGGTGGTTTTTGAGGTTTTCGTCCAACTCCGAGAAAAACCTTTAAAACACTATCTTACCTCAATCAAAAAATCATGAAAAAATCACCATAAATATTCTAAATTCAGGATGAATCAAAACCCTAAGGTTCGAGGTTCTGACGGTACGGACATGCTGACATCAACATACAGCTAGCTAATGTCAGCAATTGAACCGGCTTAGTAGGTGCGTTGTATTGCAATGGCAATCGATCCTGGTGTTTAGCTCTGATACCAACTTGAAACTAGAGAGAGATGAAAGAGAGAAGAAGAAGAAGAAGAGAGGGAGAAAAATAAATAAATAAATTAGAGAATCATGTGTCGTTCTTTCACATGAAATATTTTATTTATGTATTAGAAAGAGAGGGAGATGGTATACCATACATGTACATGTATATAATACCTCTGCCAATACTACACTCTATGTAATGTATCTCAACACAAAGAGCACCAAAATTACAATAAAGAATTCTAGTACCTAGTGCTTACATCTCATCTACTAGAGGCAACTTTCGAGTTTGCAATAGATTGGAATGCCTATTACAGCGTGTGAGCCTCTTTAAATAATGCATCCAATGTCGTTAGTGTGAGATGCCAAAGAAGCACCACAAATAAACAAGATGCAAGAGGATCACGAATCAACAAGAAACTAGATGATCATGGATGATCATGGAGGGTTCAATTAGAGTTCAGTATTTTATTTATTAGGGTTTATTTATTAAATCTACAATAGAATAACTTACTTTTAGTATTAATTTTCAAAGGTCAAAATTTTCCTTGTTTACTTGATTTTGGTACACCATTAGAAAGGTTATTCAATTACCTTCAAACAAGATCAAGATCTCACAAATCCGATGTGATTTGAGAGAGTTATGACCAAAGCACTGAAGGGGCATAAGTATGTGGTGGGCTTAGTATTTTCTAGTAGGTTCTTCTGGTTTAGGGTTTAGCAAAAAAGGGGATATTACTAATTTGTCTTTAGCTAGGTTAAGTTGTCTTTAGGGTTTTGTTAGGGTTCTAGGTTTTAGCATCTAGAGAATTTTAATTTTTATTTATGGAATGTGATGTATTTTTTTTTTCAGTATTTAAAAAAAAAATGGTCTCATACCCTATTTAAGTGAATATTTGAATGAGAATTGATTTATTTTTAAGTTGAAGCTTGGTTCTTCTTCTTCTCCTATGGTTAGGTCATAGGCTTGTGGTTGTTGTAACAACTATAGTGATTTGGGGTTGTTGTAGGCTTGTTAGTAATTTGTTCTTGTTAACAGTCTATCTTCTTCTTCTTTATTTTGGTTCTACTCAAACCTAAGTAATGTTTGATTCTTTATTCATATTCATCCAAGTGTTCTTGATTCTAAAGTTATATACTTGGTGATTGATTCTTCTATTCTGATGTGTTGGATTTTCTTTTATATCTTTGCAAGACCTAGCGTTTTCGGATTAAACTGAAACTTTGTGGTGATATTCTATATTCAAGTATCTATCACCAAGCAAAATTTCAGATCAAACAGAAAACTCTAGATAGAGTTTCCATCCAGATCAATTGGCTGTCCAGCAGACTCTGTTTTCTAAAGAAGTTATTTTGTGGATTGAAGAAATTCATTAGCCCTACACATGGTATTTTTATAATTCATCCGATTGCAACTATTCTTAGTTGACGTGGGCCCATTAACCACAGGAAATCACAACATTCCTAAGCTGTCCTGTATCAGTTTGGTATCAGAGTCAGGTTTCCTAAAAGATTTTAATTGAGAAGATGGTTTTAGAAATTAAAACTAAGTTTGCTCTCCCATCTGGGAAAATAATCACAGTTTTGATTAGTAAAAGGTATGACAGAAAATCTGATTTCTTCAAATGACAGAAAATATGATTTCTTCAAGTGTTGTCGATAGGCTTTCACATTCAGATAATGGAGTTATATTGATTGTGCTGAATGTAAAGTTGTTCATTCGAAATGCTATAAGGTGGTCTTTGGCAAGCAATGGATTGATGAAAGGAGGGCTAGCTATACTGAGGAAACAAATATCTTTCAAATATTTATGTATGGTCGATGTTATAAGCTTAGGAAAAAAATCCAAAACAGCCTACTCCTATGGTTTCTCAGCCTTATAATCAGAATTTTGGTATCAAGGAAGATGTGTTAGATACACCAATTATGGAACTTCATGCTGAACAATGTTCTAAAGCTAAAAAAGAAGACAAAAATGAAGACGAAGATGACTTAGAAGTTATTGAGGAGGTTACTGATAAGATGGATTGCGAAGAATGCTTAGAAGTTATTGAGGAGAGTACTGATAAGATGGATTACAAAGACAATGGACTTGATGACAAGAAAACTACATGATGCATGTATACATGATGCATGTCTTGCCAATGAAAGAATGCATTTATACTTGTTGCCCCTGTTGAAGTATCATATGCTAGGGTATTTATGCAATAAGGGCATTATATACCCACACTATTGGTATACCATATGTACGATGCTCAAATATATTTCAATATAAATACCAACGTATGAGACAAGTAGTCTTGTACCATTAATCCAATTATACTCTATTGTTCCTCCTCTTCTTCTTTTTTTTCTCCTTCTATCTTCTCTCCCAAGCACATAGACTAACATTCCACATCTCAAATCACATCAACAACTTGGTATCAGAGCGGGAAAGAAGTCGGGACATAATCGGAGTCTATTGCGCAGGGGGAACACGTCTATAAGCGGACGTCAGCAGGCCATACTATCACTCTCGACTAAAAGTTTAGGGATTTGATAGATCTTGATCTCCTGGTATTTGTGGTGTTTTTTGTGAAATTTTTTGGTGCATAGATGTCTTTATTTCGAAGTTCTAGTGGAAATATCTCGAAACCCTTCGTTTTTTGAAAAACGAAGATCTACAGCAATCCGAGGTGTTTCAGTTTGATTCCTCCAATAGGTTATGTCGTTTTTTTATGAGAAAACTATAGGGACAAGTCCCATTTGATTTGGTTTTGATTTGAGGGAGTTTATGGATTTTTGGTCAAGGAGGTTTGTAACCCCTGCAATCAATTTTCCCATATTTGGGCTCAATTTTCGAGACATCAGACCAACTCCTCGTAAAAGAGTGGTCGTTTTTTTGGTAAGGTATTGGTTGGGACAAGTCTTGTTGCTTTTGGTTTGGATTTAAGAGACTTCTATGCTTTTTCAGCCAGGGAAGAGCACGACATTGGACCCTGTTTTTTGGCCTCTCCACTCATAAATCTGTGTGCACTCAAATCTGGATATTTGAAGCTATGGAGAGTGGTTTGTACATATTTTGATGTTGTTTGGAGTTTTCTAATGGCTGTTTGGGTCACAGGTTGAGTACAAATCGCAAGGCATGTAGTGTTGGACTTGCTTGTGGGGTGTTGGGTGCGTTGCATTTGTCAGAAGTTCCAAAGGTATCTGAAACTGGGGATGAGACTAGGAGTATCGGAGTATTGCTTCTGTTATGTCACTAATGGGTATCCAGAGTGACAATCTTGCTGTACAAATCATCACCATCAAGTTAGATGGCACAAACTACCTGGAATGGTCCCAATCCGCAAGGATGTACATTGATGGAAGAGGAAAACTTGGGTACATAAATGGGCGTGTTACTGAACCCTCTATGTCAGATGTTCAAACCTATAAGTGATGGGAGTCTGAGAACCTTACAGTGATTTCCTGGTTGCTCAATTCAATGCAACCTTAAATTAGTTGTGGGTTTCTATTCATTAAAATAGCCAAGGAGATATGGGATTCGGCTACACAGATCTACTCACAGGTAAAGAATTTTGTACGAGTTTACCAATTAAATCAAGAGATAGCTCACCTTCGTCAGGGGGAGAAAAGTCCGGGCAACTACTTTGCCACTTTATGTAGCATGTGGGAGGAGCTAGATTACTATGAAACATACAAATCAATTTGTCCGACAGATGCAATGGCATACAAAGAAAAAATGGAGAGAAATAGAATCTTTGAATTTTTTACTGGGTTAAATGAGGACTTTGAATTGGTCCGTGTCAACATTTTAAGTAGACCCACCCTTCCAACTCTGAATGAAGTATGTGCACTAGCTAAGTGAAGAGAGTAAGAAGAATGTCATGCACCAGTACTCATTTGGGACTCAAGAGAGATCGGCTTTAGCCTCTGTTCCTGTCTTTCAAAAGGGATGTAAAAGTGGTTTTAAGAAGGAGAAGACTTCATGGAAAGGAGGACTCATTGATAAGGATAAGCTCTGTTGTAATCATTGTAGAAAGATGTGGCATACAAAAGACAATTGTTGGGATCTCATTGGCCGATTTGAAAAATTCAGCAAGCCTGGAAATGTGCGAGCAAACTCGGCCATGTCTCAAGACAAGGATTTGGGTCCTAGCCTTGGTCATTCAAAAATAGTTGACATTGGCACGACATCCTCTGGTGAAAGTTCTCGTCGAATGGTCACCGTTCCTAAAGCCGAAATTGAAAATATACATTGGTTTATGGCTCAACTGGATGGGTTAATGATAGGGAATCATCCTCCTACTTCTTCATTTGTCTTTACAGAGTCAGGTACCCATGCCACTGCTTTCCATGTTTCTCCATCCACATCTTCATCTAAAATTATTGATTCTAGGGCATCAGATCATATGACAAGTTTTTCATCAGTTTTCTTTTCTTATTCTATTTGCTCTAGACATGACAAAGTTAAAGTGGCAAATGGGACATTGTCCTCCATTTCTGGGAAAGAAAATGTCATTGTTTCACCTACTATGTCCCTATCTTCAATTCTCCATGTTCCTAAATTAGCAACTAACTTGTTGTCTATTAGTCATATTACTCGTGATTTAAACTGTTTAGTCACTTTTTTTCCGTCTCATTGTGTTTCAGGCTTGGATTCGAAACAAATGATTGGGAGGGGTTGGGCCACTGATAGACTCTACCTCCTTGATGACAGTGTGGATTCTCGATTGTCAACAGCATGTGTCTTTCGTAGTCATGAGTGTCATTTTAGTAATAAAGACCGGTTAGTGCAATGGCATAAGCGGCTAGGTCACTTATCAACAACTTCTTTACGAATTTTGTTACCTAGTTTCTTTAGGTCTAAAGTTGAGTCTAATTTCTTTTGTGAGGTCTGTCAATTGTCTAAGCATGTTCAGAACACTTATTCTCCTAGTATTAATAATAAAAGTTCTATTCCATTTGCTTTAGTGCACTATGATGTTTGGGGGTCTTCTCCTATCACTTCTCTCTTTGGATTTCGGTATTTTGTTTCTTTTGTTGATGATCATTCGCAATACACATGGGTGTATTTGAAGAAAACAGAATGAGATGTTTATTCTATTTTTCATAATTTTCACAGGATGGTTCAAATTCAATTTAATGTATCCATTAAAATTCTAAGGTCTGATCATAGGGGGGTATCTCTTCACAATTACAAAAGCATTTAACCGATTGTGGGATTATTCATCAAACTTCATATATTCATACTCCACAATAGAATGATGTAGCTGAATGCAAAAAACCGCCACCTACTAGAGGTTACTCTATCTTTTTTATTTGGTATGAATGTCCCTAAAACTTTTTGGTCTGAAGCTCTCCTCACTGCTGCCTACTTAATAAATCGTATGTCTTCCCAGGTTCTTCATCTTAAAACACCTATTGATGTGTTGTCCCTTGACATTCTTCTCTTTCTTGTGTCTCCCAAAGTTTTTGGGTGTATTTGTTATGCTCATATACATAAAGGGGATAGGTCTAAGCTGGACCCACGCGCTAACAAATGTATTTTTTAGGATACCCTTCGACTCAAAAGGGTTAAAAGTGTTACAACCCATGGATCGGGAAAAAATTTGTTTCCATTGATGTCACATTTTTTGAGTCTATTCTTTTTTTCTCTCATTCCATGACCTCTCTTCAGGGGGAGTGTTTGAGTAGTGAAGAGACGTCTCAGTGCTTGCCTTCAATATTACCGCTTCCCATTTCAGTGTCTCTATTCTCCTTTGACATGCCAGCTCTAGACAATTGGAAGGATTTACTGGTTTATACAAGGAGGAAGAAGAAAATAACAAGTGATTCACCTCCAAATGTCTCTTCGGATCCAGGTAATTCTATGACTTCTTCAGTTCCTATTGAAAATGATGATGATCTTCCTATTGCTCTTCGCAAAGGAAAGAGATCTTGCACCAATCACCGTATCTCTAACTTTGCTTCATACAACGCTTTGAAACCGTTATATTGTACCTTTGTTAGCTCTGTGTCATCTATACAGGTTCCTTCCAATCTAAAAGAGGCAATTTCTCAGTCATTGGAGTGATGCTATGTGTGAAAAAATGAAAGCCCTTGAGAAAAATGGCACATGGGAACTTGTGAATCTTCTAATGGGAAAACAACCAATAGGATGTAAGTGGGTGTATACCGTTAATTATAAGGCATATGGGTCTACTGACAGGTACAATGCGAGATTAGTTGCAAAGGGATACGCATAAACATATGGAATAGATTACCAAGAAACCTTTGCACTGGTGGCCAAGATGAATTCAATTCGGGTACTACTATATATTGTAGCTAACAAGAAATGATCACTCTAGCAATTAGATGTGAAGAATGCATTCCTTCGTGGTGACTTACATGAAGAAGTGTCTATGGTGCTCCCTCTAGGCTTTAAAATTCCAGGAAGTGAAGGGAAGGTGTGCAAATTAAGGAAGGCATTGTATAGGCTCAAACAATCGCCAAGGGCATGGTTTGAGAGATTTAGTGGCAGTTTAACAAAAGTTGGTTACCAGTAATCCCAAGCTGACCATACCTTGTTAAGCACTAGTTGAAGGGGACTATGGCGGTGATTGTATATGTGGACGATATAGTGGTTACTAGAGATGATTCAGAAGAAATGAACAAGTTAAAGTCTCATTTGAGTAGTGAGTTCGAAGTAAAGGATTTGGGTACCTCACGCTACTTCTTAGGTATTGAGATTGCTCGTTCCAAAAGAGGTATCTTCATATCACAGAGGAAGTATGTGCTGGACTTGCTCACTGAGACGGGATTATTGGGAGCCAAACCTGCAGATACTCCTATTGAAGCTAATCATGAGCTGAATGATAAGGACAGAAGGCCGTGATTGATGCAAGACAATATCAATGACTTATTGGAAAACTGATTTATCTTGCACTCACAAGAACGGATATTGCCTTTGTAGTTGGTGTTGTCAATCAGTTCATGCATGCACCAAGAACATCGCATCTGGAGGCTACCTTCTGTATACTAAGGTATTTGAAATCAGCTCTAGGAAGGGGCCTGTTATTTTCTAATAATGGACTTGTGAAAGTTAAAGTCTATACCGATGCAGACTAGGCAGGGTTAATTACAGATAGAAGATCAACCTCAGGCTACTATTCGTTCATTGGTGGGAATCTTGTGACATGGAGAAGCAAGAAGCAATCTATGGTTGCAAGATTTAGTGTTGAAGCAGAATACAGGTCAATGGCACATGGAGTTTGTGAAGCTCTTTGGTTGAGGACCTTGTTTCACAAAGTTGGGTTTGAAGTATAAACTCCCATGAGCTTGTACTATGACAATAAGTCAGCTAGTAACATCATCTCCCACAATCTTGTGCAACATGATCGGACAAAGCACATAAAAGTAGACCGAAATTTTATAATAAAAAAAGATACTATGTGGGCATGGTCAATATTCACGCTCCAACTTGAGGGGGAGTCTTGAAGTATCTTATGTCAGGGTATTTTTGTAATAAGGGTATCATATACCTACACCGTTGGTATACCATATGTACGATGTACAAATATACTTTAATATAAATACCAACGTATGAGACAAGTAGTCTTGTACGATTAATCCAATTATACTCTACTGTTTCTCTTCTTCTTCTTTTTCTCCTTCTAGCTTCTCTCCCAAGCACATAGACTAACATTTCACATCTCAAATCACATCAACAACTGCCCCTGCCATAGACGACAAAGAGGACAAGCTGCACAACAATATCTTTCACACAACTGATGGGCATGAATACAAAGTATACGAGCTGAACATTAATGGGACCAATAGTAATGATAGTGTAGCAGCATTCAGAATAATATCACCATCAACACTATCTTCGAGATCAAGCATGAGAAGGTTTTTATCACAAAGTTCGTGATTGAACTCTATCCCACCAAAAGGGGGGTTGATGTAAAAGCATCCAAGATCAACAAGAAGAAATTAGATGATCATGGATGATTATGTGGGGTCCATTTAGAGTTTAGTTATTTATCTATAAGGGCTTATTTATTTGAAGCTGTAATCCTGTAACTTATAGTTCTTATTTCAGTGGTCAAAACTTGCATTCTTGGCTTGATTTTGGTACACCAATACAAAGGTTAGTCGATTACCTTCTAAATGAGACCAAGATCTTGTAAATCCGATGATTCTTGGGAGAGATATGACCAAAATGTTGGATGGTTTTCAATATGCATCGAGAATAATGTTTTTAGTAGGTTCTTTTATTTAAGGGTTTAGTAAAAAAAAAATGAAAGATTACTAATTTATCCTTAGCTAAGTTAAATTATCTTTAAGGTTTTAATAGAGTTAAAAGTTTTAACAACTAGAGAAAATTAGTTATTTTATTTATTTTTTTATGGATACTAGAGAATATTAGTTTCACTTTTGGGAATTGAATAAATGAATGAGAGTTGATTTTTTTTTTACATTCGAAGCTTAGCTCTTCTTCTTCTCCAATGCATGCTTTAAAGCATAGTTGCAAGGAAGTTTGACCTAGGGTGCGAAGCTCGCTTCGTGGGAAGCTCGTTGTGTAAAAATGCATTTTAAAAAGCATGGGAAGCGTTTGAGGGAAGCGTTATTTGCACACACAAAAATCCACTAGTTTAATTATTTCAGCAATTAACTAACCAAATGCAAACAAATTTCATTATTTTAGCAATTCAGTAAAACCCCT
>JAOXJP010230971.1:0-10705 GCA_025762735.1 Platanus orientalis | reverse complement strand
GTCTATAGTAGGGAAATGTAAAGACCTAGATTATTTTAGATGCTTAAGAGTGAGATCAAAGAATCTTATTGAAGGACTAGGAGATAAAAGAAAAATGGTGGAGCTTCAGAAATTATTAAATGAGGGCACATTACCTATGTCTTTTTTTTTTTTTTATGAGAAAAAAATATTTAAAAAAGGAAATAAGATATCCCTTTAAAAACAGTACAAGAGAACAAAACAAAAAACAAAAAACAAAAAACATTTACCTCGGCTTAGGAGGAAACGTCTGGGTCTATAAAATTAGGGTGTTTGAAGTTAGAGATGTTTTTGAGATAGGTGCTCAAGGATTAGATGGTATCTCTATATAAATGTGGAAAGCAAGCGAAGTGATGTCTTATGTGGTTAACTAAATTTTTCTACAAGATCATTAAAACTAAGAATAATGAATGAATGGGGGAAAATCTTTGTGGTGTGTATTTACAAGAACAAGGGTCTCTCTAACTATTGTTTGGATCAAGCTTATGAGCCATACTATGAACTTCTATAAAAATAGTGATCAAGCATAGACTAAGACATGAAATTAGAGCACTAGAAAATTAATTTGGCTTTTGTAAGGGAGATTGACTTTTGAAGCTATTTTCTTAGACGATTGATGGAAAATTTCAGAGTTTGTGACTTGAAGTGAAATTAAACGTAGATTGAAGTGAGTGCTTAGTTAGAATGAAGAAGATGAGGAAGAAGAAAAAGAGGAAGAAGAGTTTGGGGAATTCGTATGGTAAGTGCATATTACACTCCCATATACTTTATTTTAATATGTATTTGTGTATACATTATATGGTATAGTATACTTATACTATACCAAAATCTTAATGGACATATGGAAAATATTACAATTTCCATACTCTCACACATACATGTATTCTTTCACTCCCCCTTAAGCTAGAGAATAATGATTCCACATTCCCAGCTTGCGTACAATAGAGGAAAACTATGTACTGTTTATCCCTTTGGTGAGGATGTCTGCGAGCTGATCTTTAGTTGTCACAAATGGCATATAAATGGTTTCAGACTCCAAATGATTCTTGATAAAGTGATGATCAATATCCATGTGTTTGATTTGATCATGCTGAACCGGATTGTGGGAGATATTGATTGTTGCCTTATTATCACAATATAGGCTTATCAATCTTGAAACTAGGAACCCAAGTTCTATTAAGAGTATTTGTATCCATATCAACTCACATAATCCATGTGCCTAGATTGGAATTCCACCTTTGCGCTCGACCTAGCCACAACTGACTGCTTTTTACTCCTCCAAGTGATTAAATTGCCTCTTATAAAAGTGTAATAACCAAAAGTAGACCGTTGATCAACAATAAAACTAGCCCAATCTGCATTTGTATATGCCTCTATACGAAGATGACATTTTTTGTCATACAAGAGGCATTTTTCTAGGCATCTTTTCAAATATCAAAGAATTTGGAACATAACCTCTAGGTGAGCTCTTGTACGAGCGTGCATAAATTGGCTAACAACATTAACAGAGTAGGCAATATTTGGCCAAGTGAGAGATAAGTATAAGAGACGTCTATATGGGACATCTTACCAATTTCTTATATCCCTGCATCATGAAGTAGATCACTCTCATCTTCCTTCTGTCTATGGTTGGGGTCAATAGGCTTATCACATTGCTTGCATTTAGTCATGCTAGTCTCTTGTAGGAGATCGAGGACATATTTCCGTTGCGATAGAAAGATCCCCTTCTTGGATTTAGGTACTTCAACTCCAAGGAAGTATTTTAATTGCCCCAAGTCTTTAATTTTGAGCTCCTTAAGGTAGTTGCTTCATCATTCCTTGTGGACACTATCTCATCTATATAGGCAATCAATGCTGTCACCCAATCACCCTGATGCTTCATAAATAATGTATGATCCACATGGCACCGTGTATCTATATTTTTTGCACCGTTACCCTTTTGAAGTGTTCAAACCATACCCTTGTGGATCGCTTAAGGCTATACAAAGCCTTCTTCAACCTACTCACCTTTTCTTTGTTTCATACATCATCATCTTAGGAGGTGGCTTCATGTATGCTTCTTCATCAAGATCTCCATGCAAAAAAATTATTTGCATCAAACTGTCTCAAGGACCATCCTTGGTTGGAAACATGGGAGATAAGAACTTGTATCAAGTTCATCTTGGCAACAGGGGCAAAGGTCTCTTGTTAATCAATGCCATATATTTGAGTATACCTCTTTGTCACCAATCTTGCTTTGTACCTTTTTTATGGAACCATCAAACTTGTGCTTCACACTACTTGCATCCGATTGGTTCCTTACTCTTGGGAAGATCTACCATCTCCCAAGTGTGATTCTTTTCAAGTGTCCTCATCTCTTCTTATGTAGTAGCCTCCATACTGGTTGGGGGAGAGCCTCTAATACTACGAGGTACAAAATAGAGGACAAGGCAATAACAAAGGAATGACAGAAAAGAGATAATGCACTAGATGACACAAAATTGGACAATGGATGCTTAGTACAAGAACGAATACCCTTTTGAGAGCAATGGGAACTGAAGAATAATCAACAATATCTTAGAGGATGAGGAGAGAAAAATACCTTGTACAAGAAGATCCGAATAGGCTTTTAGGCAGGGAACATGAGAAGCAGTCTTATATTTGGTTTCTCGTGGTTTTCTCACACACCTTCAATTATTTGCTGCCTTCTTTAATCTCCCCATGATTGTCAATACCATCTACTTTTGTATTACCATCATCTAATGAAAATGTAGGAGCAAGTGAAGGAATAGGTAGTGGTAATGGAGGAGAAGACATCTTTTCACCATTACTTTCCCCCTGAAGAGATATCCATAGTGATGAGATTTTTCTGAAGGATTCGAAGAATGTCATGTCCATTGATACAAACCATCTGAGTTGGAGGGTGATAAAATCTATACCCTTTCTGACTTGTTACATAACCAAGGAAAGCACACTTAAGAGCTTTAAGACCCAATTTTATATGCTCTGACTTAGGCACTTGGACAAAACAGATACAACCAAAAGTCCTTGGAGGAAACAGAAACAACTGAGAGGGTTAGAGCAACTTAACTGAGATTTGAATGTAAGGACATGAGAGGGCATCTTGTTCATCAAATAGGCAGCAACTTGCAGAGCCTCAGGCCAAAAGAGCTTAGATACATGCATGGTGAACAAGAGAGCTCTAGTAGACATGAGAAGATGGCGGTTTTTTCTTTCTGCCACCCCATTCTATTCAGGTGTGCCTGGGGAGGTGGTTTGGTGAACAATGTCGAACTCATCGAAATAAGGACTAATAAGGACTGTATAATAGGAAAATGAACTAAGCTTTGATTAGGACTAGAAGGATAAACAAACCGACAATATTTGGCTAATTCACAAGAAACTGGGGAAACAACCATCGTAACAGGGATAATGAAGGGTGGCCAAGATGGTTGTGCTATTGTAACAAATCATTAGAACTTGATTTAGGGGACATTTATTGGCATAACTGGAAACTGCTGAACAGAGCAGCAATAGGCGATGTAATATCCAATACATAGAAGCTATCTTTTTCATATCCCTTACCAATCACCTTCTTTGTCACCATATCCCAAAAAGACAATAAGAAGGAAAGAAAGGAACCTTGCAATCTAAAGATTTAGTGATGTGACTAATAGACAACAGATTCAGAGTAAACTTGGGAACATGTAATACCGGTTGATAAAAGCATTTTAGAAGTAATTACATTCCCTTTAC
Source organism: Platanus orientalis (assembly GCA_025762735.1). Classification (NCBI taxonomy): domain Eukaryota; kingdom Viridiplantae; phylum Streptophyta; class Magnoliopsida; order Proteales; family Platanaceae; genus Platanus; species Platanus orientalis. The sequence continues at coordinate 6,952 of JAOXJP010230971.1, read as the reverse complement.
TAGTGATGGAAGAATAAGACCCCTGGACTATTCGAACCTTGTTCTCAAACAGGACAGATATGACACGATGAGTAAGAACACACTCCGAAGGGGAAACCGCCTCCAAAACTGTATAATTAGACCTGATTTTCACCAATCAGCCTTAGACTATGACAAATAACACTCCACGGACACTGCACAAGGCTGAACTTCACAAAAAACACAGCTGGTTGATACAAGCAAGTACCAAATATAAGCTGCATAGCACCATTCTTGTAACTCTTACTGATGCGGACATTGAAGACTTGGTGGGACCCACATGGCTCTTGGTGGGGCCTACATGGGGAGGACGAGCATTGAAAGCCATGTGAAGACTATATTGCTGATTGGAAGTCTTTTTATAGGGTTATTTTATGATTTGCTTAGTTAAATTTATGTTTTAGTGTTTGGGGACATGGGGGTCATTCTTGTTTAGTTTAAAGGGAGGTATTATGGTCTTTTGAGCTTTTCTTATGTTTATCAAAAAAAAAAAAAAAAAGAAGGTAGAAATTATTGATTTTGTTTTTTTAGAAGGGGGAAACAATATGGGAGAGTTTTAAAAGGTAGCTTGGGTTATAAGAGGGGGGGCTTCTCTCTTGTAAGGAAGACAATGACTGAATAAATAAAGTTCTCTGGTTCTGGTGGCTTCCACGATTAGGTGCTCTGTTTCAGGTTTTTGTGCCTAAACTGAACCTGGTTAGGGCTTTACCAGGTTGTGGGTACTGGGTAGGGAACTAGGGATTTCCCACACTGGTACTAATAATCTTTGTTCTCCTTTTTCTTCTCTATTTTTCTTCCTCTCCTTCTTTCTCCTTCTATAATTCCCTTTTAATTACTTGCTGGGCCACCTGACATACATCATCTTCCCCAAGTTCCCTGTGAATTCCTTCATGAAAGCCTGACTTTCCCTCACCCAATACAATTGGTCAAAGTCGTCAGACCATTAATTCATTCCCTTTTGATGTCCTTAATCAAAACTCCCTATCATAACCATTCCCAGACCTGCGACTGTAATAACCCCACTTTTTCTTGGGTTTCTTCATATGAACCCTATGTACCCAATTAAAAGTTCCTGCAATACTGGGTTTTTTCACTTCCCCTTATTTGATTTCATAAGAAATCACAATTCTAAGCATCTTAATAACCATGTGGCAGACTTAGATTTCCAGATTTCAGTCCCTGTTTCCTCTAAACCTGTCATCTGCTATTAACACACACCAGAAATTAGGGATGGCAATGTTTGACGTGATCTGTGGACCTGACACGAATCCAACACGAAATAAGTGGGTTAGGGTTAGACTGTAAACATGTCTTAGGTCAAAGCGGTCAACCCGCTTTGACACTATTAATAAATGGGTCGGGTTCAGGTTGATCCATATAGTCGTATACCCTTAACTTGATACACACGAATCTGACCTGCCAACACAAATTACTACATAACCCACAAACCCAACACGAAATAAGCAGGTTAGCTGTAAATGTGTTTTGGGTCAAAGCAGGTCGACCCGCTTTGACACGATTAATAAATGGGTCGGGTTTGGGTTGAGCCATATAGTTGTATGCCCTTATCTCGACACGACACGAACCCAACCCCACCAACATGAATTGCCACCCCTACCAGCAACCACTGTTCTGAGACTATTTTTGAAATTCAGCCATAAACAACCCTAAATAGGTTGCTGTTCCAACCTTCCATTCTGCCCAAGAATAGCCTTTGTTCTGTACCACCTTTACCTCTTAGCATTAATGATCACTCACTGTTTGAACTATGTCCTGAACCAGATGACCTAATCTGTTAACTTGAGAACAGCTCTAACTGAACCTGTTTTATCCCTCTAAGACATAAGCTTTCTCTGAGTCTGTTTGGATCTCTGCCCCACTCCAACCTGCTTAATGAACCCACAATCCATAGCCTACCTTTGCTGTTTCAGCACAGAACCATGAACACATCACAGCAGTATTGAGCCTTAAATGTTATTAATTAATCCTCTGTTCAGTTCTCCCAAGACCTGGAACTTCCCTGTTTCCGGGCATATATATATACACATCCAGCACCTGATGGATTATGTGAGGTTATTTTAAGCCGGGAGTTGGTCCTATACCAGACCAGAATTCAGTACAACACTACCCATAATCTCCCTGTTTTGCCCTGTTATAAAATCTACAGTTTGCTGCTAGATTATGTTTGTATACCAGGACTGACCCTGTTTTGCACCCATAACAGTCCATGTTGGAATCACTTAACCCATATTCGACAACCCCTACACCTTCTCCAGCTGATCCTTACCTTGGGTTAATTATTGGATTGACTTCTCGATTTTGTGCTGCATGACTTACAGTTCAATCAACTCAATACGACCCCAAAAAATCAAGTACACTTGATTTCATGGTCAACCAGCAGTCTTATCACACAGAATCATATACAAAACTGAGTTACAGTAATCACACAACTGTAACATATACTCTTGTCAATACAGGACAGTCTCTGCAGTCACACTACTGAATTATGTACATCCTTCAACACAAAACAGGGTTTCAACCTTCACAACAGTATGTGACTGATGCAGTATGCAGGTGCATTCATTAACGTTCAGGGATTTAGGCAATTATGCGGAGCAATGAGAAGAAATAAACCAGATTTCACTCTCAAAACCAAACACACTTCAAGTCCAATTAAGATCTCAAATAATAGAGTGACTCTAGAATGATAGTTGGACTAACTAAAGACTTAAAACCGAATCTGATTTAATGCAAAGAAATTAATTGCCTCAGATTTTAAGAATTCAGCAAACAATCAATGTAATAAAAACCAAATAATTTTTTTTTTTTTTTTGATTGGTAAACATTAGTGGTTAATTTATTAGTAGGGGAAGATGGGTTTTGAACCCAAGTTTGTGGTATGACACCCACAAACTTTACCCAATTAGCAAGCTGGTTAATAATTTTAATTTAAAAAACAAAGGAAAGACTAAGGTTTAACAGGGGCTGTTGGGTAAGGTGGAAGAATATCAATAATGGGTGCACAAGGACTGATGTAGGGAATATAGATAGGTGCTATTACGGGTTTAAAGGTTTTAGTTCACAGGTTGTAGAGGGATCAGGTATAGGGCTGACCGACAGGGTATAAAATATAGATTTATAGGCTGATAGTTTCAGAACAGGATCAGGTTGAGGTTTACACGGGTTCAGTTTGGGGTAGGCAGCAATTTATTAAAGGAGATTTAGGGGTTAAATCATTGGCTGATGGAAGATAAGGATTATGGTTGATTGCAGGGACAACAAGAGGATTGAAAAATAAAAAGAAGTAGAAGAAGGGAAGAGGATAAATACCTGCTGTGGAGAAAACCCTACCCCACTACTGGAAAAACCCCTATCCAAGTCAAGCTTTTAGTCAATAGCTTAAAGAAAATAGTAGCTACTCGTTGGAGCAAAACAAACTCAATTTTTATTAATTTTCCAAAGTAAACAATAGTGTATCTCTCTGGTTTTATATAACCCATGATCGACCCTAATCCATATCCAAATATAACTTGTAAAATTTAAAACAACTCCCTATAAAACTCTAATTCTACCTAAAAACCTCAACTCCTAATTACATTCCAAGACATAAAAAAAAAAACAAATGCTAAACGTCTCCAACGCCTCTACTCGATCCATAAAGCTGGCCTGGATCTCTTCCTCCTTTGATAAATCCACCAAGCTCTATTGTGTGGGCTGATGTCCTCATCAACTCTCCCCGCTTGGGAAAGACTCTCCTCTGGCGGAATAAAGCTTCGGTACCTCTCAAGAATATTTGGATCAATTTGCTGCAATTCCTCATGTGTCAACCACAAACTATTTATCTCAAGTCTGCCCTTTCACTTGATAAGGAATTTTTGGTATCCTCCTTGTTTAGTGGACATTGTCTGATCATCCAAAATGTCCTCGACCTCTTCTCGTCTCTATTGCAATTGTGGTGGTGGTGGAGTAGGCTGGGGGAATTGTGGATCTGCAAATGGTTCTACAAAAGAAGAATCTGGGGAATGGTATGGGACTAAGTCTTCGACATTGAATGTTGAGCTAATCCCTAAGTCTGAAGGCAAGTCCATAATATAAGTATTTGGTCAGACTCATTTCAAGACTTTATATGGTCCAGAACTACGTGCATGTAGTTTCTTGGCGACTCCAGGTTGTAACCGCTTGGGTCGAAGTCTTACCATTACCTGATCTCCTTGAAACTCTCGATGTACCCGATGAGAATTAACCAACTGTTTATATCTCTCATTGCTAATAGTAATTCGCAGTCTGATCTCTTCATGCAATGAATGGATATGATGTGCAAATGCAGATGCAAACTCTCAAGGTCTATGGGTAGCTGACATAGGTATAAGGTCAACAGGAGCCCTAGGTTTATAACTAGTGACTATCTCAAACAGACTCATGCCTGTGGTCCTATTCACAAAACTATTATATGCAAACTCAATTGTAGATAGTACATGATCCCACGACCTAAGATGATCTCCCACTAGACAACGCAAAAGACTTTCCAAGCTTTTATTTACCACTTCAGTTTGACCATCAGTCTGAGGGTGGTTAGCAGACGAGAACTGGATGCATGTACCCAACATCTTCCATAGTGTCTTCTAAAAATAACTAATAACTTGACATTCTGGTCGGTCACTATAGACTTAGGAATCCCATGCAGTTTAACAACCTCATCAAAAAATAATTTAGCAATTTTGGATGCATTAGAGGTTTTGGAACATGGTATGAAATGGGTCATCTTTGAGAAACGGTCCACTACCACAAAAATGGAATCATGCTGCCTAGGGGTCCTAGGTTGGCCTAACACGAAATCCATACTCATATCCTGCCAAAGAGTGTGAGGAACTCGTCAAGGGGTATATAATCCAGAACTCTGCTCCTTTTGCTTTGCCAGTTGACAAGTCCGGCATTGCTCCACAATTCTAGCCACATCCCGTTTGAGACTTAGCTAGTGAAATCGATCCTCCATGAGAGCAATGGTCTTGTCTCTCGACCAAAGTGGCCAACAATGTGTCCTGCAAGCAACTCCCAAGTAATGAAGTCATGTATCGAGGTGTGGGGAATACATAAACAAGTACCTTTAAGAGATATCCATCTTTCAATATAAATCCTATAGTACCCTTAGATAGTTCACTTATCAAAGGTGCATATATCTCCCCGAAATCTGGGAATGACTCATAATTTTCTTTTAATTTCTCAAACCCAGTCACTTGGACGCTCATTGTGTGTAGTAAGGTCAATTTTCGGTTCAAAGCATATGCCGCCTTATTTTCAACCCCGGCCTTATGTTTGAGTATAAATGTATATTCTTGGAGAAACTCAACCCACTTAGCATGTCTTGGATTAAGCTTCTTGTGGGAACCAAGATATCGTAAAGCCTTATAGTTAGAAAACAAGACAAATTCTTGCGGTAATAGATAATGTCGCCAATACCTTAATGCTTGTACTACCGTATATAATTCTTTGTCATAGGTAGAGTATTTATGTTTAGTCTCATTCAGGTTCTCATTAAAATAGACTATTGGATGTCTTTCTTGGCTCAAAACTCTGCCTATGCTAACTCCAGATGCATCACACACCACTTCAAAGACTTTGGAAAAGTTTAGAAAGCGCATGACAGGAGCTTCAATCATCCTCGACTTTATCTCCCTAAAAGCCTTAGATGCTGCTGTAGTCCAGTAGAACTCTCATTTTTTAATGCAATCTGTAATGGGAGCCATCACTTGCTAAAACCTTGAATGAACCGCCTATAGGAGGTAGTTAGGCCATAAAAACTACGAACCTCATGAATATTCTTAGGCTCTTGCCACTTTACTATAGTTTTGACCTTTTCAGGGTCGGTAGACATTCTTTCTGTAGATACAACCTTAAGAAGATCACTTGAGAAGTCATGAAAGTACACTTCTTTAGGTTTATGTATAACTTCTCCCTCTAGAGGAGATCATACACCTTTCTTAGGTGGGTTAGGTGTTGTTCTTTGTCGGTATTATAAATCAAGATATCATCAAAATACACAACTAAGAACTTGCCAATGTATGGCCTTAACACCTGTGTCATAACCCTCATAAATGTACTTGGAGCATTTGATAGTCCAAAGGGCATGACTAACTACTCATAGAACCCATCCTTCGTCTTGAAGATAGTTTTCCACTCATCTCCTGGGCAGATGCGAATTTGGTGGTAACCACTTTTAAGATCTATCTTTGAAAAGATAGTGACACCGGCCATCTTGTCAAGCATATCATCTAGCCTAGGAATAAGAAACCTATAACTATCCACACATTCTCCATGAACCATCATTTTTGTGTGTGAGGAGTGCAAGCATGGCATATGGGCTCATGCTCTCCCTAATGAATCCCTTATGCAATAAGTCATCAACTTGTCTCTTTAATTCAACATGCTCAATGAGATTCATTCTGTAGTGAGGTAGATTCGGCAAGGTAGCTCTTGAGACTAGATCAATGGCGTGCTGTATGTCACGCATCGGTGGAAGCTCGTCTGGTAAATCCTCAAGGAACATATCTTGAAACTCTTTTAGCACTGACTCTACCTCGGAAGGGTAATCATTAATAGTCTCATAAGAAGCCTCTTTTGTGACCAAGGCAAAGATTATGGCATCTTCTTTGACCTCCTGCTCGAACTCTCTCGAGTTAATGATGTGAAAGGCTTTAGATTTATCTGTCTTAACATTTTTGCCCTTTTCCACTTTACTCTTCACCTCAGGCTATGTTTGGTGGTCGTGGAACTAACTTGATCCTCTTGCCCTAAAAATCGAATGTACATGTGTTGGATTGTCCATACATTGTCACATCCCGATCATACAGCCAAGGCCAACCAAGTATGATGTGGCCTACATCCATCGGCACCACATCGCACCATAAGGTGTCCTTATAGGAAGAGAGCTCTATGG
>JAOXJP010230970.1:0-10706 GCA_025762735.1 Platanus orientalis | reverse complement strand
AGTAAGGTCATTGGAACTAGACTGTTCTAGATTTTAAATGAATTTGATTTCACGAAAGTTAGATTAACATGTTTTTATATCCAACCATTTCTTTCAAAGACTATTTCAAAAGCATGTAACAAATGTTTTTCATATAAATGATCAAGTTTTTGGGGAATTTCAACATGATATTAATTTCATTAGAAAATAAATATTTTCAATAGTATAAATTTTATGTTTTTTTTTTTATGAAAATTTATTTTATTGTGAATTTTAAATAAAACACCCAAAAAAAAGCCTTAAAAATTGAGTGACAAATGTTTTTCATTAAAAAAAAAAAAGAATTTTTGAATGATTTCAAAATAAAATTAATATGATTAAAACTTATTCTTTAATATCCTTTCAATGGTATAGATTTTATATTTATCGGATATGATTAAAATTAATATGAATTAAATTAATCAGTGTATTTGGGTTTTGCCAAGGAATTGACAAGGGGGAGATTGTTAATGTAGGTCAATCCTATGGACAAACCAAGTAGTGGTTTATGTCTTGTAAGTGTCCTATGTCCTCATAAGTTCAAGATATGAAGACAAGGTGGACCAAAGATGTGAAAAAGAGACCAGAGACTACCTCAGATTTGCTCACACCAATCAAGGTAATGAGCAAGCATTGCATAACATTTTAAGACCTTAAACTAAACATAAACGTGGTGGCAAATCCTTCTTAAAACCCAAGAAAAAATAACCTAAAGACCAAGCCCTAAGAGTGCTAAGGGATGACTTATTCAATCTTAAGTTGTGATCGATCAAAGATCTCATAATCGATAACAACTCAAATTTGGGTCACGACTGAGACACTCGAAGGCCATAGCCCATCTCCCATGATTAATCATGAGTTGGATCACGGATCTCGTGGTCGATCAAAGATCTCCTGATCGATCATGAGGGCATTTTGGATAAATGTAAATTTTAATTCCCCTATGCTTATGTTTTGAATTTGAAGTCCATTTCACAAAAATCGAGAGCTAAAAAGCCTTGCCCATTTTTAAAGATTTAAATCCAATGGTTGTGGGAGCTCCACCTCCTTATAAAAAGAAAGTTGTCTCTTTTGGGAAACACAGCAAACAAGCTAGAGTGTGTTAAAAAGTTTACCAAATTGAGAATTTTCTCCCTTAAGAAAACCTCCCTTCTCTCACTGTTACTAAGCTTAAATAGCTAATACTTCCTTCAAGAATCATTTTCTTCTTCTCTTCTCTTCTCTTCAAATGCAAGCTTTTTCTTTTGAGAAAAACTTGTAGTGAGCTCACCTTAAGAGGGAATTCACACTTGGCTGAGTTCAAGAAGAACTAAAGCCAAGAGCTTGAGGTATGTGGGTAGGTAAGGCAAACTAGCTCAACAAGGAGCACCCCACTTTGTGCAACTAGCAATATTAACCAATTTGTAGTAATATCTTCTTTCATTTGGATTCATTTCATTCTAGACTTGCTTTGTTTCTGTCAGAGACACCGGAAGCTTGACTACATCCATAGGAGACACCGGGAGTAGTACACACTCACCAAAGACACCGAGTGTTTTTGTATAGCTTGCTTTTGAACAAGTAGTTGAGTTTTATATATTTTGACTTAGGTTGAAATAGTACCTAAATAAAATATACCTAAGCTTGGTGGTGAGCTTTAGAAGTGTAAACATAGGCCATCGTGTCAAACCACTATAAATCTCTACGTGTTTGACAATGTTGTCAAGTAGACATATTGTAGCACACACACACTTGGGCCAATTTTAAGGAGACTAAAATCTATCTAAAATTAGTCTCAACAAATTAACTAAGAATGGTAGAATAAATTTTGATATCCTATTCAGCCCCCCTCTAGGATAACATTATAGGAATTTCATAATACAATACCATATAGCATTCATTACTTATAATCCTAGTATATAAAGAAATTAAGATTGCTTTCAAATGACATCCCTACTCCCCTTATGGATCCTATAAAGAAGGATGCAAGTTTTTATAAGTATTTCCATATATAATATTTATATGCAAAAATAACTTTTACTCACCAAAAATACAAATAAAAATGTGTTGACATAGAAATTCATGAATCATAGAAAATTTAACAAAATACCCCTCAAAATAACGAATGTAGAAGTCAATCGCGAATGATCCATATTAGCGACAAAGTGATTTGCACTATAACACCCATTCACAATTGAAGAAGGCAAGAAACCATAAATATTTGTAATATTGTATTTTAAGCCTAGAGATTCACAATCAAGCTGGTTTTTCCTCAATCACCCACAAGAGTGATGAAACAACCCATACACAACTTATCCACAAATGTACAAGTCATCAAAGAGTAAAATCAAAGTTCATTAAGGATACAAAGTCTATAGTAAGACTCCTTTATGTCAATAAATTCTATCCAAAATCAACAAGGATCAGAGAAGATAAGGGCAACAGTAAATATCCAACTTAAAGAATGATTCAACCTTAACTGATGATCAAGCATCAAAGTGAAAAATCAACATGAATTTGTTGGACAACAACAAAACTTCAAGAATGCAATTAGACTTCAAGAAATACAAGAACTCTTGTACAGCTCTAGCTAACAACATTTTCCACAAGAAGTCTGTTAGGTCATGTATTATTTTGTAAATTTCATTCCTAGTTTTATTTATAGGCTTATGTCTCAAATTGTAAAATATTTGTCCCTATGAATGAAGACAATCACTAAGTCGAGGATCGTGTCCAAGTGTTGTAAGTCACATAAAGAGAATGCTGAAAAGCCGCAAAGGACCATCATCAACCCCATTCCTAGCTCAGTAGGAATACAAGGTAATTAAAAACAAAGTAGGTAAAGTGTGTACGCAATTAATCATTGGACCATGGTAGACCCATCACGAGAGTCATAGGACTCCTTACAGCCTCAAAAATGAACATTGGAGGACCTAAGAGGTCTCATAAATGGGACAAGGGTCAAAATAGTAAGAATATAGAAGAGGATTTACACTGCTAGGAGATCAGATCGATCGGGACATGCCTAATCGATCGATCAGGACATGCCTGATAGATCGAGACTGGGCAATCCGATCAACCAAGCATCCTCCGATTAATTAAGATGTTCTAGTAGCCTACTAACGGTCATATTTTTTATCATTGGCTTGCTAGTTCGAATCCTCCCCTTATAATCTAAGTTGTTTTTTCAACACTCTTTTATACACTCTAAAAGATTATTGAACATTTGTATTGAATCATCTACAAAATCTAAAGCATCCTTCAGTGTTCTTGAGCTTGTGGGGAAAATCTTCCAAAAGAGAGTTTGAGCCAAGGCTTGGGAAGTTTGGATAGGAATACCCATTCACTAAGACCTTAGAGAGAGGCCCTTAAATCTTCAAGGTGTTCTAAAGAAAAATCCCTTGATTCTTCAAGGAAGCTTAGAGAGCGAGAGACCTTTCTTGGTTTCTATGGGAGCTCTTAACCTAGGTGTGAACCAACTAGTATTACTTGCCTATTTCGAGGCTAAGCACCACACAACATATATTTTCTACCATTATTTGAGGATGTCCACTGGAGCTACTAGACGTAAAGCACTAGCTAGAGACACCGAGTGCAAAAGTCACCTCCATCACAGCTATTGGAGGTAGTGCATGCTCAACAGAGCATGGTTTGTAAGTTCTGTTGATTTACTTGTAATAGTGTTAACTACTAAAGAAAAATCAATATACCCCACCATGGGTATTCAAGAGTGGATGTAAGCTATCGTGTTGAACCTCTATACATCTTGTCTTGTGGGATTGTTTGGTAATGTGTATGATTATTCTGCATTCTTCACATCTTGCTTGAAATTCTAACATCTTTAAAGTGTATATTGCTTTGGCTTAGAGAAATTATTTTCCAAGCATATTTTCTACAGTCACTATTCAATTTCTTAATTATATTACACACAAGTATATTAAACAATAGTTTAAGTGTTTTTAGAGAAACAATTAGTATGGAATATTGGGATTTGATTGGAAAAACTTAATTGAACATTCCCTTAACTAAAATTATTGAAAAAGTTGTATAAATCCTATTCACCCCCCTCTAGGATAAACTGTATAAAATTTCAATTGGTATCATGGTAGTGTTGCTCTTATAGGGCTTAACAACCTGATCCAAACACCATTACACTTACAGGTATCTAGATGGCCAATCTAGAAGAATCCTACACCACAAACCCCTATTTTTTAATGGGACTAATTATTCATATTGAAAAATACATATTAGTAATTTTATCCAAGCCATTGACTTGGGAGTTTGGTTGTCCGTCCAATATGGTTGGAAGAGACCTCTCACATTGGAAGAAGAGTAGGGTGACACACAAAAGAAAGTACACACAAATAATTATAAGGCATTGAATGCCATATTTTGTGCCATGAACCAAGATGAGTTTAGACACATTTGTAACCTCACTATGGCCAAGAAAGCATGGGATCTTCTACAAGTGACCCATGAGGGAACTAGTGCGATTAAGAAGTCGAAACTTCAAATGTTCACAAGTAAGTTTGAAAAACTCAGATGGAAGAAGATGAACAATTTATCAACTTTTATACTAAGCTCCAAGACATTGTGAACTCTAGAACCGAACTTGAAGATGCTCTAAAATCGGAGGTAATAGTGGGAAAGATACTTAGATCTCTTCCCAAGAGATTTAAACCCAAAGTAACCATCATAGATGAAGTCAAGGATATGAACACTATAGTTTTAGAAGAACTTGTTGGGTCCCTTCAAACCTTTGAAATGAAATTTAAACCAAATGTTAAAAAGAAGGGCATTGCACTCAAGGTAAAAAGAGTCTCCTAATACTGATGATGATACCGGGGAGGAATTTGCCAAGGTTGCTAGAAGATTCAAAAAATTCCACAAAACTCTAAAGATTTTGGGAACAAACAACCTAGAAGATCAAACCCAACTTTTAAAAGGAAAGAATCGCCTAAAGAAAAAATGATTTGCTATGAGTGTAAGGGCTGAGGCCACTTTACCAAGGATTATACAAATATAAAGAAAAAAAAATCTTGTGTCAAAGAAATGACAGCTACTTGGGATGATGACATTGAGGAATTGGAGTGTGAGTCACAAAGTAGTGAGGAAGACACCTCACAAGGAATCAAAGCTTTCATGGCTTTAAGTACTTCTTTGGAGTTACTATCAAATCATAGTGAATTTAGAAGAGATAATAAAGTTGAAGATGAGGATGAGGATGGGTTAGACATCCAAGAAACCTTTGACAAATTCTTCATGGAAACTGCGGAGTTGAAAAAATCCAACAAGAGGTTGAAAAAGCTAAACATGAATTGTCCTCAAAGACAAAGTTCTTAGAAAGCACAATTACCCAACTTCAACAAGACTCATCTAAGAAGATTTGCAATGTCAATGAGTATAAGACTCTCCTTAAAGAAAAAAAAAAAAGAATTTTGTGATAAAATGAAGAAACTAGAAACAAGACTAAGTGAATCCAAAATGTTTAACAACATTGAAAAGGACAATAGGAAAGTTGAGAAGAAGAAACTTCTTGAGGATAATGAGAAATTATCCATCAAGATTCTAGACTTAGAAGAAAAGATCAAATCTATATAAGAAGTAAGTACCAATGACTCTGATGTACTTGATCTAGAATACCAAGTTAATACCCTAAAATAGAAAAACATGTGCTCAATTGACTAGGAAATCCTTAGAATATCTCAAGCAAATTAAAGAGCTTGAGGAAGATAAGAGGAAGTTCATAGCCATAGTTGCTCAAGGATATGAAAATATTGAGAAAATGCTTGTTATGGGCAAGTATCCTAGTGATAAGAGTGGCCTTGGATTCAACTCCTCAAACATTGACCCTTTCACTCACTAAGGAGAAAAGAATGCTTTTGTTAAAGCCAAAGCAAAGGCTCATGTCCCTCATCAAGCTCCAAAACAAAATCCTAGCTATGATTTACAATGGAAGAGAATCTTATCCCTTTAAAGGAAAGGAATCTTATTCTTACAAAAGTCAAGCTTCTTCTCAAAAGCCTAAAGACCTTAACAAGAGATAAAACTCTTCCTACAATGGAAAAGCTAAGGATACATACCATGCATCTTCTTAAAGATCAAGGATGTCCTATAGTAACATTTATCAAAAAAAAAAAAAAAAAAAAGATGTCCTATAGCAACCAACCATATTCTTTCTACAAGGGAAAAGCCCTCATGTACAATGATAAAAGAAATAATAATTGGTATGGCCAAAGTCACTCCTTCAAGAGTAAAACTCCTATAAACAAGGGAAGAAGGAAAAACACTTGGTATGACCATGACCATGCCTCTACATCTAGAGGTCCACAAATTATTTGTTATTATTGTGGGCTACTTGGTCATATGAAAGTGGATTGTAGGAAGAGACTCAATAACCTAAAATCTCAAAGATTCCAAAACACTAAGAGATATCAAAATGAAAAGAGGTTTAGGAAGATAAACTACATTCAAATAGTAGAAAATGGAAATCTTGAAAATAATAAAAGGATGGCCTAAGCCAAGCAAGTCAAACCCAAACAAACTTGGGTCAGGAAGACTTGGGTTTAAAAGGATGAGCTTAAGTACCTTGTCATTCATATGGCACTAAGGGCCAAGAACACATCAAGGTGGTACTTTGATAGTGGGCGTTCCAAACATATGACCGGTGATAGGTCATTATTTACTCATCTTGTAGAAAAACAAGAAGATAATGTCATATTTGGTGATGAAAATTTTGCTAAAATCATAGAAAAAGGAAACATAGAAGTTCCTGAAATTCTAAAACTATATAATGTCTTTTATGTGCATGGGTTCAAGCACAACTTGATTAACAGTAGTTAAATTTGTGATAAAGACTATGCGGTTCAATTTTCTAAAGACAAATGTGAAATAAATGACAAAGAGGGTGGAATGACACTTATGGTGCAAATAAGAACAAGTGACAATTGTTATGTCATAGAACCAACTACAATGGTTTGGGAACTTGTCTTATTTCTCAAGCTGATGAGACAAACCTTTGGCATATAAACTTGGGTCACATCAATTTCAAGGTTCTAGTTAGGTTAAGTAGAAAGGAACTAGTTAAAGGTCTACCTAGCTTGAACAACCTTTGAAAAATGATGTCGAATGGGAAAATAAACCAAAGTCCCTCACAAGAAACTAACTCAAACAAGGACATCTAGACCCCTAGAATTACTTTAAATGGACCTATCCGGTCCTACTATGACAAAAAGCCAAGGAGGGAAGAAATATTTCTTTGTGGTGGTTGATGACTTCTCTAGATATACATGGGTTTCACTCCTAAGAGAGAAGTAGGAATCACTTGATGAATTCATAAATATTTGCAAAAAAATGCAAACCAAGAAAGATCTCTCCATAAACAAGATTAGGAGTGATCATTGAGGAGAATTTGAGAACCATAAATTCTCAAATTGGTGCAATGAAATCACTTGTTTGTATTATTTCAAGTCTTGACACATGATGCAAATAATGTCAAAGCTCTTTATAGGAGGGGTCAAGCCTATAAAGAACTAGCACACTTAGAAGTGAGTTTATGTCCTATTGATCTTCCTTCGTTGTTGTGATTAGAATAAACCACCTACATGGATATTGTCTGTTAGTGATGCCATTAGCCCTACAAAATCAGTTGTGTCCATGAAAGTTTAACATTTGGTGCATGCATAATCTAATGAAATTTTTTGGAACATATTAGGATGTTGCCTCCAACTTGTGTAAGGCACATGCAGCTTATCCTAATGATGAAACTATTGTAGATGTACTTAAGTATGTCTTATTTTGATGACCTTGAATGTTTGGGTGGAATGCTATTGAGCTTTAAATTAACGAATGACAATGATTGTCTTTCCAGATACATGGCTCTTGAATATGCATCAAGTGGCAAGTTGACTGAAAAATCTGATGTGTACTCTTTTGGAATCGTGCTTTAGCTAATTACCAGTCTCAAGCCTGTAGATTTATCCCAGCCCTTAGAATGTTGAGAATTTGAGTTAGATGAGTGGCAAACCAGAAACAATTGAGTTAGATGTTCGCATTCATGGGAGCCTAGGGGTAGCATCAATAGGTGATAAGATGAAGGAAAGTGGATAGTATGGTCTGATATGTTAGCTCTAGGTGGCAGAAAAGCCCATGGCCTGTTGTGAAATAACAGATTACTCCCTAGATGACCCCTATTGCTTTAGTCACATGGAAGGATGATGCCGGACTGTCCATCATATAGCCAACCCTCTAGATTGGCTACATGTTCAAGTCAGCTGTGTGCTCCACCAGGCTCTAGATTTCCCCTCTTAACAACAACAACTTTCATATTTTCAATTTAAAATTTGCTCAATGGGTAGTCTATTGCCAGGTGGAAGGGGTCTACGGGGATGAAACTAACTGCATGAGGACAACATTGTTGCATGGACTCTTCTAAATGGATGAGCATCTGTTTTGGACACACAAGGACTTTGACACTCCACAGATTCTTGAGTGACATTTTTGGATTTCCTTTTTGTGTGTGTGCTTGTTTGTTTGAAATAAATGAACATTTAGCATTATGTTTTTTTTTTTTTTTTTTCAAGGAAAGTTCCTTGTTAACAAAGATAAACTTCAGATTTATTTATGCCCTTTTCAATAGGTATATGAATGATGCAATTCATAAGATATTCCATTTGTAACTGTATATAATTTTCTTGAACATGTCTCTGAATCCATGCATTTTCAGCTCACCAAGTTAAACTCCCTAACATGTGTGTCAGTTTCAAATGCTCATGGTTGTATTTATACAACACTAGTAGAGAAGGCGATATAGCCAACACTTGGAGGCCTTTTGGGTGCCAACTAGGATACCATGTGGATGATTCCTAGATCATAGATCTCTTATATGTAATTTTTTTAGAATGTAGGTTTCTTGTCTTCCTTCCTTTTATAAGTGAAATCCACTTAAAACCCTATCTCCCTAATTGTTGGTGTTTATGAGAAAGAGGGAAACAGATGGAAAAACCCTAGGATATCTGACCATGTGATGTGTTGTGTATTAATAGAAAGTTTGCCAGCTAGGAAGCAATGAAAGATGTCATCCATGACAAAGGTATGTGAACATGAGCATCTCCATTTTGTCCACAGTCTATGAAATTGGGTTTATTTGTGTTTTTTTGGGCTTATAAAAGGATTTTTTTGAATTGGTTGTTTGGTACAGCAAGACATCTTTGATGCTTGCGGTGGCTCACATAAAGCTTTTAAAGAATAGGAAAGAGGCACAACTGAGGCAGTTAAGGGGGAGTTGGTGCAGCTTCTTGAGGCTGAAAAGGAGCAGACTGCAAGAATTCGGGTGTATCTTATGTCACTTTCTTTGTACATGGTTGTTCTTGATGTGGTTCTATGCTATTAATTTATTTAGTTTTCAATTGTTTCGTGAATGTAATTTTTGATCCGAAAACTTTTGAATATAGTTAAGAAGATATTGTGCATATAATTGTGTTTTTATTTTATTTTAGATGACTCCACTGAATTCATGATTTGAATAACATGTTTGTATCAGTGCTATAACATTGACAAGGTTATAATCCCATCTATGAAAGGAATGTAGTGGCTAGTAAATGTATCAAATGCAATTTTTTTATGCGGAGCATGAGTTTAAAGAGCTTGCAATCTGATCACTAATCATAGTGGATTGTTTAAAACTGCCACTCTGTTTTGCAGTTGTCATTAGTTCACTATGAACTTTTATAAATAGAAAAAAATATAGATAGAAAAATAAAGCTACTATAACTTATTCTTCATGATATATGCTAAATGAGGAACAAACATACATAATTTTGTTATTTGACTAGGACGGTGTGTGTGTGGGTGTGTGTATAGGAATGTCCTTGCTTTTTCTTATTTTATTTTTGTTGGTACAAATTACAAGCTTTGAATTAATAATTAAATTTAACGTGATTGTTTCAAACGACCAGAAACTACTAAACTTGAAACAGGAAAAGTCGTGAAAATGACTCAACTAGTGGATAATTGTAGAATGGCTTGGATTCACACTTATGCATTTCCATACTCTATTTTTTTTTCCTTTTAATATTTCATAGACTATGGACAAAATGTTGTTCAATAGTGTTGCATCTAATTAGGGCTGTAAGGAAAAAAATCCCAGCATGATAAAGTTTCTAGAAGCTAAAAGATGCCTTTCTCCAGGCTCTCATTTAGTATTAAAGGAGATTTACAACAAATTCTTCCCTCTTAAGGCATTTAACCATACATAGATTACCTAAAAAAGCCACTCTTGGCTAAGGTATTGGTAAAACATTATCCAATCTAAGAACAAGGAGAATGAGAGATTCATCTCTTGGACTAGATCCTAATTGATGTAGGGCAGTTGATAGAGCTGTTGAAGTCCTGTGGGTATGGACCCATAATAAACCAAAAGAAGAGCTGAAATAAATCCCTTCTAAGAAATCAAGATGTGTCCGTTCTGGAAATTTTGGCGGCAATAACTAAGTTTATATAAACTCAAGTAAGGCTTATCAAAATGGGCTAAAAATTAACAAGGTAATGAATCAATGGAATAGGAGTTAAAGCAATAAATATCATACCAAACAGATTCTAAAATGTATATAAACAACACTAAAATTTGGGTCTGAATATGTGATACCAGCAGAGCAGTTACATAAACACCCGAAAGACTAGATCTTTAGGAAACAAGGAGCAGCAATGAC
>JAOXJP010230969.1:0-10706 GCA_025762735.1 Platanus orientalis | reverse complement strand
CAGGTAGATAGAATACTACCTCGTTTGAGTAACAACGGATAGTGCCATGGTGTGCTGCAAACCAATCCATTCCCAGAATCACATCAAAGTCATTCATATCAAGTAGAATCAAATCTGCAAACAACTCTCTATCCCCAATCCTGAATACGGAGGGCCTACATACCAACTCTACTAGCATGGTCATTCCTAACGGTGTGGAGATGGTTAGGATAAAATCTAACAAATCGGGTAAGGAATTGACATGTCTCATGTAGTGGCAAGCAATAAAAGAATGGGTGGATCCTGGGTCATTAATCAAGATCCGTGCATCATGACCAAATAGGGAAAGTGTACCTGTGACAACGGACGAGGATGCCTTGGCATCCTGCTTAGTAATGGCATACACACGCCCTGGAACTCTAGCATTCTGCTTTGCCTGCTCGAGCATAGTGGTCTAGATCTTCCACTCTGGGCAGTCACGAACAATGTGGCCAACCTAACCACACTTGAAGCAAGCGCCGGTCTCTTTGAAGCACACTCTAGCATGAAAGCGGCCACACCTCGAGCACGGTGGTCTAGAATCAGTATGTCTTGGCATCTTAGTCATACCAGTCTTGTTGGCGTTCTCTGTTCTTCTCGATCCTGCTGGTTGAGGGCGTTTTATGCCCTTGTCACGGCTCCTAGCGATCTCATCACAGTCACGCTCAACTAGTCATGCAGTCTCGATGACCTCAGCAAAGGTCCTCAAACAAGCAGTGGTCATCCGTGTGCGGATATGGAACTTCTTAGCCTTGGTCTCATCATATCTTGCTATCAGTGATGCAAAATAGGCCAACTCAGTGAACTTCTCCTTATATTGGAGAATAGTCCTGTTACCCTGGGTGAGCTCAAGGAATTCAGCCATATTCTCATCTCTATATCGCTCTAGAATAAAATACTGATGGAAGGCATGAAGGAACATATCCCATGTAGGAAGCTTGGTAGCATCATAAGTGAGGGTGTCCTGGATGGCCTTCCACCAATGATTTGCGTCGCCCTTCAGAACAAAGGTGGCGAGGGATACTCTCTACTTTAAAGAGCATTCCATGATAGCAAAGATCTTTTTCGATCTACATTATCCAGTTCTCAGCCTCCATAGGGTTAGAAGTCCCTATAAACTTTAGCAGTTCCATACGGCGAAACTGCTCATAAATGTCAATGCCCTCTTAGCTAGCCTCTCTCGGGGCTGCTCCCCATGGGTCACTTGCTCTTTGACTACATCAGCCAACTCCTTAATCCTACCAATGACTCCAGCCAAAATATTGCCCTCTGGCTATGTAGTGCCGGAAGACTCTGATCGAGTGCCTCTTCTCGGTGGCATCTTTGATTCCTAAAATAAGACAAACAAAAGTCTTAGTACTAAATCTCAATAATCCTCCACTTATCTCTAAGATATTTAAAATTTTCAAATCTTAAACATCAAACATGAATGATCAATTAATCCTCAAATATTTCCACTAACTTATCCAAAACTTAATCCTTCACTCAAAAATAGTTCAAATTGTTTACAAAATCTATAAACCTGGCTTTGATACCAACATTATCACGACCCAAATCCATGACCAAGAAGTGGGCCGGGTTCGGATCCGTGACATGGGAGTGATCCTCCCCGAACCCGTTTCTCATAACAAAGAGACCAACGAATTCAGAGTGGGTCACTAACTCTCTTAATTAATCACATATCTTTTTTTTCATATAAATTTGTTTTTTTATCCTTTAACATCCATTTAAATCCACATAAGATAAGCACATCGTAGCATAATAGAATAATAATGATATAAACCAAATAAGTGCAATAGAATTAATAATACCATCATGACCATAAAAATTAACATGGGCCTACACCTGCCCATAAAGTATATATAATCCTTGTCCACGAAAGGGCTCATCTCAAATAAACAAGATATTACATCATTGATAAAGTAAACTAAAACTGAAGTGAAATATATCGTCATTGGGCTTGAAAGCCTCTTCCTCATCTCCTCTTCTTCCTAAGACGCAATCTAACCTGTACACCTACACATCTGCGGGTGGTGCTAATTGAGGTAAGCTTGACTGGCTTAGGGAGAAGGTATGCAGTTTATACAACACTAAAGGGAGCCAAAGATACTCACAGTAGCAAATAGAAGGAATTAAGATAAACTAAAGAATCAAAACTAGGAATGAAAGTACATCACATTTACTAAACATGTATCCCTACTATGAAACAAGTATACACATATTACAAGATAACCACAAGAGAGTCCAAACTGAACTAAACTGAGTCATGTATATGCCACATACTAAGTACTATATGTACATGTCAGGTGCTATATACCTCATGCCAAGTACTACATGCCTCCCGTCAACCCATATGTAATCTCTATCACCTAATAAAGCCCAATGTAAATGAATCATGTAAAGTCTCCGTCAAATCCAAAACATATAACCCATGTGAGGGTCTCCGGTAAAGCAAATCATATAACTCATGTAAGAATTTTCGACAAGCCAAAACACGTAACCCACATAAGGGTCTCTGGCATAACATATTGTATAGCATATATTGGGCCACTAAGGCCGTCTTCACCTATTAATGTGACCCGGCGATTGGGTACCTGAAGCCATATGGCTTACCCACAAAGGGATCTACGGGCCATGAGGGGCAACCCATGAAAGGGTCTCCGGACCCACAAGGAGCAACCCACATAGGGGTCTACGGGGCTACGTCTAGCCAACCTATATAAGGGTCTCCGGGGTCATAAAGATCATACACATAAATAGAAGTCACAAGAACCAACCAACTTAGGGGTCTCTAGGCCCAATAGGGAATATTCCTGCATAGGGGTATCATATCAAATCCTCACATCCAAAACCATGTTCCAAAACTATGTTCCAAAACCATGTTTTTTTGTAAAATAAGGTAGATACTATATAATCATGTCATTTAAAATATCTATGTGTTCTATCTCATGAAAAGACCAAAGGGTGTAGTAGAAAATCATGTTAAATGTGTCAAATGCCTACAAGTAAGTGAAGATGCTTGACCCAAATCTAAGAACATATAGAGTGTTCATGGCTGCAAAAATCATTTTATAACAGTTTATGTAATCTAAAAACCAAGTATCTCAAATCCTTTTTAAAAAGTCATGTAGGAATCCCGTGTAAAAAGCCATATAGAAATCCGGGAGTAAACCATGCCAATGATAACATGCACATGCCACTAAGAAATATCACATGATGTAAATAATAGCGTGGTCACATGAGGATTAATGGAATTAGGACAATCATCATGGTGTAACATAAATCGAATGAAACACATCAAAGAGAGTAATAAACTAACATAGAGAGTCAATAAAGAATCACTAATTGCTATAAGCCAACATATATTTGAGAGAATTTAACATATGAGACATTAGGCTCATGCAAGGAATCAAAAGACATCCAAGAAACATTTGAGTAATATGTAAAATCTGTAAGAGACATTTTATCAAACATGTAAAGTACAAGAATTAAGGGATTCAAAGGAAATCAAAGGGAGAACCCAATATTCATCATAAGAAACCTTTCACACCCTATATCAATAGTAAATCAAACTTTCAAACTTCATCACATAGAATAGAGGTCATTCAATCCATCCCATAAAGCTTCATTCACAATAACACTACTCCATAACCCAAGAACATCATGGAAATCAACAAAAAAATACTAACCAACATGCTCATCTCAAGGAAACATGATCCATTTATAAAGAAACAACATTCTCAAAAGGAAATAGAGATGAATCCACCAAAATATAACTCATAATCATCATATCTAAGATCCTAGGAAAGGAAAGTGTGCATAAACATATCTAACTCACATAATCCATGAAATCAAGGTTCTTCATGAAAAAATAGTCAAACTCATAAAGAATAGATGTAGAACCACCAAATCCAAGGTCATCTTGCATAAATCTATGATCCTAAGAATGGAAAAGTGAGCATAAAGTGAATATCCACTCACCAAAAGCTCAAACATTCAATGCACAAGAGGATCTTCCTCTAAAATCCCTTTGCCTTTGCTAACCCCTCATTCCTATAGAAGAAACCAAAGAATTTTATGGTTAGAATACATACACCTAGGCAAAGAAATAGAAATTCATGCTTACATAGGCTAGATCTTGGAAGAAAAATTCTTACTCTAGCATTTTTCCAATATTGGAAGAGGAACTTACCCAATTAGGGAAGCTCTCCCACACTTAGCTCCCAATTTCCCCAAGCTTCTCTAACTCTTTCTCTTTTAGTGTAAAATGAGGTCACTAGAGTTTCTTTAAGATATTTTTAGGGTGTTGGGTCGAGTTGGGAGGGTCTCACACTCCCCAAGATGAAGAAAAATCAATTTTTCGTTAAAAAAATCATATTCTAGGCATTTAGATCAATCTTAGATCGATCCAACACTTTTAAAGCATTTTTCTAAGACCCGAGAGGTCTTGGATCGATCAAAATAAGTTGGATCGATCCAAACGGGTTTTTCCTAATTTTTTCCTCTCACTAAAACGCTTATAACTTTCTCTATACAACTCAGAATTGATCTCCGTTTGTTGGGTTGGAAACTAGACTCAAATAAATTTCTAACAAGTTATGTCTTATACTCTAGTTCACTCAGGATTGGTGTTAATGGGCTTGAGAAGTTATCCTAAATATACAATCCTGTCAGCACAGACACCTAATGGTAAAATGGGCAAAACTTCTTCTAGGAAACCCCTAATTGCACACCGTTTATTTTCATAGAAAGTAGATTCAAAGATATTTCCATCAATATATGGAATGACCCCAATTATCTTGAGGTTTGTGTCAGTGTGCTCGTAAAGGTACCCTAAATGGGAATTTAGGATAACTTCCGAACTTGACAGGTTCAAGGCCCAACTCGGGTCTTACATTTGTAGCCTGGTCTAATGGGTTTCCAAACTACTCTATGATCTATTTAAACATATTAAAAGACAATTTTATCCTCATATGATAAAATTACCATTTTACCCTTAAAGCATAATACGGGGTGTTACATAATAGGAAGTCATCAGATAGTTGAGCATTGTCAACTAGAGAGTTTACTAATGGCACGTGATAATTAGATTATAAAGGGGAAGAATTATATGGCGATGAATTAAGTTGGTTTGAATCCAATAGTTGGGAAGAAGTGGAGAGTTACACGTGATCTTTTGAAGTGGTAACATCTGATGGTGGAATTAAAGGAACTGAATCCAATGGTCTAGATGATTGCATAGTTTGAAATTTGGTACGATCAACTGGGAACCGAGTAAACGGTGGAGATATTGAGCTATGAGTTGGTGACTAATCTAATGGTTGTCATAGCTTTAGTTCAGTGGTTGAATTAGAAATGAACTTTGAAAAGGAAACTTTTGATTCAAATGTTGAACTCAGATCAAGTCCTAGAAGTGGAGGAGATGGTGGTGTAGGTGTCTGAGACACATACTTCTCAAATGGAAATATATGTTCCCCGAATAGAGTATGCCTATTGTAGACACTAGAAAAGTCACTACTGCGATTACAATTACTCATAGTACAATGTGCATCTTGATGGATGCTATACTGCATTGGAATGTGCAACGTGATGGATGCTTCACCGCATAATATGTGCATCACGATAGATGTTGCATTGCGATGATATGTACATCACGATGGGTGTTAAACCATGGCCCACAGATGATAAAAACCCTAATATTCTATATTTTATGGCATGTGCATCAAGGAATCATGATCAAAGTGGTCTTAGACTCCTAATAGGTTCAGAAAGCTAATGAAGGAGTCCCACATGCACAAGACTTCTCCAGCTCTTACAGATCATGGAAAAAGTGTAATCCTACACCAAAAAGGATTCCAATTACAATAAAACTCCTCTATTTCAGCAAATTTCATAAATCAATGGACAAGATAAGAGCAATAGGAATATTTCCACATGGCTAAGGATTCTCTTTGAACATGAAGACTGCAAAAGCCAATGAAAAGTTGCCACATCAGCAAAACTTCTAAAAGGCAAAGAGTTGTAATCCTAGAAGGACTCAAGCTATTCACTCTATAAATACCAAGCTTTCCACACGTTAAATAGGATTTTACATTATTATTCTTGCTTATACATTCAAGTAAGTCTCTCAATCTCTCCTACGTTTAAATCTTCTTTCCTAATAGGCTACTTCAAGTTCATGCCACTTTACTCTTTGGAACAAGGCATGTCTATCAAACATCTGCAAATTCCAAGGAAGATGATATAAGCTCAAGGATTCGAAGTTATAGCTATGGCTAGGTAAGTTTGAGAAGAATTGCGATAGAGATAATAAAAGGTTTATGCTGTACTTTGATTCAAGATATTAATAAAAGCTTCAAAGTTTATGCATTCTTTGCTTATATAAAATCAAAGGTTTGTTGTTCTAAAACCAAAGTAATTAACAAGTCTCTTGAGAGAGATTTGGAGTGAAAGTCCCCATCAATAAAACAATAAATCAGCCCTTAAAAGGCTAAGTATTTTGGATGTCAAGTTTCAAACTTCCTTTGAGAGCAACGAAATTTGGTGTTACACCTGCTGATGAGAACATTTCATATTTTCCTGTCAAGACAACGATAACATTTGACATTTGATGAAAATCTAATAAACACATATCATTTTGATCTAGCTTGTAGCTTGTTGTTGAGATACGAGGGTAACCATGGGAAATAGGCACACCCGAAAACTCTTAAAAACTATAATCTGGTTTCACTTTGAATATCTTGAAATAAGGAGACTGATTGTGTAGAACTTTAGTTGGTAATTGATTTATCAGAAAATAGTAGTGAGCACTGCTTCACCCCAGAATACTATACACATAGAGGCTGTATGTAATGCA
Source organism: Platanus orientalis (assembly GCA_025762735.1). Classification (NCBI taxonomy): domain Eukaryota; kingdom Viridiplantae; phylum Streptophyta; class Magnoliopsida; order Proteales; family Platanaceae; genus Platanus; species Platanus orientalis. Next base: position 3,832 of record JAOXJP010230969.1, on the reverse strand, counting down.
ACAATAGTTTCGATTATATGGCGGTGTTTGCATTTTACAACACTATTTTGAGATGGAGTATAGAGGCATGTAACCTAATGTACAATACCACAATTAGGAAAAAAAATTCTACAAAAATTTTGTTAACAAATTAGCCATCACCATTGGTTCATATGGTTTTAATGGAAGTAGAGAATAAATTTTCAACTTGACATTTAAATGAAAAAAATACAGAGTACACATCTGATTTTCTTTTAAGTTGATATATCCATGAAGATCTAGAAAAATCATCAACTATAAGCAAATAGAAACGAAAACCACTTACAGTGGGTGAGGAAGAAGGTTCCCACTTATCTGTGTGTAACGGTTCCAATGGGGAATTAGTGACTGACGTAAACAAGTTTAAATGTTTGTCTACAAATTTTTGCTACATCACGATGACTACAAGAAGCTAAAGTTGAACTTGGTACATGTAAAGAATTTAAAATGAATTGTAAAGTCTTGAATGCTGGGAGACCCAGTTTACTGTGCCAAGTAGAGGTTTGTAGACTTTTGAATTGCAATGCAATAATAGAGGATGAACCAACCGATGAATTTGTCAAGGAATAGACTCTATTGTTACTGGACCCTTAGTAAATCACCTACTTCGAGGTTTTGTCCTGGATATAAAAGGAATTAGCATTGAAAAATATGATATAATTATTATCTTTAGTCAATTGTTGTGTAGATAGACGATTTGTAGAAATAAGAGGCATGAAGTATTTTGTTTAATTTGACCTGATGAGGAGGAGTAGAAATTTTACCAGAACCCATGTTATGAATTCGTAGGGCCTGACCATGACCAAAGATCACTTTGACAGGTCTCCAACATGGTGAGTATAAGGAAAGAGAGTTAATGTCAAGGGTGACATGGTTGCTTGCCCCCGTGTTGAGATGCCATGTGAAGTTAGGCACATTTATTCTAGAAGATGAATAGAACAAAGGATTAGTGGTATTAGTATAAGAATGAGAGCTTGGTACAACATGTGAACTTGATGAAGGTAGAAAATATGCTGGAACTGTGGGTGTATTTACTAGAGCCGATGGTGGTGGTGGTGGTTGCTGAGTAGGTCTCTAAAAATTCATGTTGTGTCTATGATAATAATCAAATGCCAAGTGCCCAGGCTTGTTGCAGATTTGACAGAAAATCCTTGGTCGTTAATTTCCAAATTTACCACGACCTTTGCCCTTGTTTTGTCTTGGACGATATCCTTTGTAAACTTGAGATTCAATTGTCTGGTTTGTTGCAACAAAGGCTGATGAAATAATGCTGGATTGTGATGAAGAATTATCAGCTAATCTAAGAGAGATTTGATGATCTTCAATCATGAGTAGATCCTGGAGTCTGTTAGAGGTATGGGCTGCAGAGGAATCCGAATTGAAGTCTTGAAGGTATGAAGTTCAGGTGGAAGACCATTTAAGGTGTGCGATACAATGTCTTCCTCATCTAATGGGGATGATACAATTGCTAGTTTATTTGTGAGGAGTCGATTCTTGTTCTAAAGAATGCAAGATCTAGAAAGTGATGAAAATTTATATTCAAGAGCAAGCCACACATCCTTGAAATTCTGAATATGTGAGATGTAAGGAAAGATGTTCTCTAAAATAACTATAAACAAACAACTCGAGTTGTTGATCGATCATCCGCCATTCTGTATTCAACAATGAATTTCCATCTAAGTCAAGAATAGCTTTTGGAGGTGGATCTTGAGAGCCAATGATTATGTGTTGTAACTTGTAGGCTTGAATCACAGTAAGAAATTGGGATCTCCATAATAGAAAATTATCTCTAGTGAGTTTGATCATCAATAAAGAAGACAAGTTTAATACAAGTGATTGTATCAATATAGAGGATGCAAATCATGAAATTGAGGAAGAAGAAGACATAGAGTTTGATCATGATGACACCATTATAGAGGATGAATCTACCATTAACATTAAGAAAGAAAAAGAAGAAGAAAGTTGAAACTAGTCTAAAGCTCTTGTTAGCACCCAAATTTTGACTTGGGTCATGTGATGGAATAAGGATAGCATAACAATATTCAAATAACAACATTCCAAGCACCCATTCCGTAGAAAGAGCAAATGTGGACTCTAGAAGGTTAGACATTCCCAAGGAAGTCTTTCCAGACGTTCCAGTCGCAATTAAACCAGTCAAAACACCTCATTACAACCCAAAAAGCACTATTTCAGGACAAACCCTAATCTCTCTCAAAAGCATCAGCAAGACTTTGAGGGTCCACATTTTATAACTCTATTCATGTTATTAGTAAGTTTTTCACCTCCTATAAGCCTTTCTCCAGTAAAGCATCATAGTTGAAAAAATTCACTTTTTGCCTTTCTGCCTTCAAGGGCTCAATACTCACTATTTGTCATCCAGATCATTGAATTTCTTTGCCTACATAAGCCTTCTTGTCATGAAGCATCACAGGTAAAAAATTCACTTTTTCACCTTTTTTGACCTGTAGGGGAAAAAATTACCATTTTACCCTTTTTACTCAGAGAATGACATTTGGACCCTTAAAAGACCCCTGGAGCCTCTCCTGTAGTCAAAATGGTATAATTTCAGAACCTATGCACCTTGCGTCTCTCTTCTTCAAAGGACTCATCACAGTACAGACACTGCTCGAGAACGGCAACAACCAATTTCTCAATCTATGATAACCCTGACCGAGAAATGACCCTTGTTAAAGTTCTCAGAAACTCATCTGATCTCCAAATCCAGAAAGGTCAGTCGCCATATCTCGGCCTCAGCCTTAGCTTCAAATCTCCAGGTCTGAGAAGATAATTTCGAAGTCTCGAAACTTTATGAAATCTCAAATCTTCTTTAAAAGGGCAAAATGTTGTTTTTCCACTTTTTGCTCTTATAGAGCCAGAATATTCTCCAGACCTCCAAATCAAGATTAGTTGGTGTCCATTTTTATAGAATCGTGAGACCTTCAAAAAGATGTCAAAGGAGCCAAGGCTTTCATAAATTCTATTTACCAAGATTCCCTCAATACTCTAAAAAGTGTGACGAATTAGGTCTAAAAATTAGGTGCTCAATTGACTCTCGGGAGCGCACCTGGAATCAAAAATTCAGATAGTTGGTGGCTATACCACTATAAATTTAGAGCCTTAAAACTATCAGAACTACATTAATTTGTAAAAAATCCATGACTCAAGCAGTCATTTTTGCCCAAACCTAGAAAAAGTGTGTTTTGTTTGAATTTGACACTCAGAATGCCCTTAAAAGTTCCCCCGACTCGGAATGTAGCAAAGTCTGAGCCATTTTCTTAGTCTTACCCTTGTCTTTGATAAAGCATTTCATAAACCCCTGGTTTAGGAGATGTTTGACCATTCAGTTTCACTCAGCTTTAGATAGCTATAGAAATCAATTTGTTCAAACGACCCTGCTTTGAAAAGCTCTCAGTAGTTGCCTGGGAATTTAGTGGCCAATCTATCAACTTCTGTAGCTCTGAGACTCCGTAAACTTTGAATCCCCTGGATATGGCCTAAAGATACATTTTACAGAAAAATAAGCAACATCTCATGTACAATTTTGTCAAATCACTCAAAAAATTGTTTTTGACCTAATTTCCTACTCAGGTACTGTAATCATGCGTAGTCAAAAGCTGTGAGTCACCTGGACTGAAGAGCATCTATCCTTGGTCCACCCTCATATCAATTTACCATCTTTTTCATTCAAATTATATTTGAAAGCTTCTTTAGCCAAAAAACCCTAATTTCACCCCTTACCTTTTCATAATTTGGTTCTGACTGGACCAGCATGACCAGAGCATCTGTGACTTCTAAAATTGACACTAACTGGACC
>JAOXJP010230968.1:0-10706 GCA_025762735.1 Platanus orientalis | reverse complement strand
CTACTTGACTGATCCTAGGACCAATCAAGATCCCTTATTTTAGATAAAGCTTGTCGAGCTGGTCGTTTTGAGTACTTATGGGTCACAGGAGGACATTGGGATCAAAAGTTATGTCCTTTTAAAGGTTTAAGGCCTATTTTTACCTTCTGGCTCATTTTTGTCTTAGACAATCACCTTGGGTCCCACTTATGTTTGACTGGTAAGTCTCTAGACGCTTCCTATTGTATTTTGGTTTAGGCTAACCCGTGAATACCAATTACCAACCACTTTGAATGGTCTTTTAACCTATGAAGCTCAAAGTTGGTTCTTGAGGTGAATTAGTCTTTGGAACATAAGGCTTCTGGATTTCTTCACATTTGTAGCTTAAGTCTCTTGAGCTTGTGGTCTTTCCGGTTTTAAGATGTTCCTCTTAAAGCTTCTTCCAGATTTTGACTTAGACTTACATGACTGAATAAATTTTACCACAAAAATACATGTAAGACCTTTCACCACAAGACTACATGTACTTATATAGTTTTGGAATGAGATTGACAATACATATTTTACATTTACAATCTCCCCCTTTGTCAATTCCATGACAAAACTCCAAAACTTATGAAATTTTACAAAAAAACTCTTAAGTACATGACCACACAATTTACAAATGTACCAATTCTCCTCCTTTTTGTCATGAGTTGACAAAGTGGAGCTCCCCTTCAAGCAAGATGTGATTAATTTTTTCAAGATATGTGTCACATTCAACAAAAAATACCTTCATCACAAAAGGTCGTTAACTAAATACACAAAGTGACACATAATTTTTTTTTAAACCAATATGATCATACACAAAAACAGATTTTACTATTGACATTTTACTTTTAGGCACTAATTCATGAGAGATATTATTACTCTTAGGCATGCATTTCAGAAAAAAATGTTTAACTATAAAACACAATCAAGCATGATCTCATATTTATTATTCTCCCCTTGAATTTAAACACATATTTTTTCATTATACAAGGTATAAGAGATTACTTAAAAGCACTTAGTTATTTTTGATTTCATTAGAAGCATTTTACTATAGAGCATACTTTAGTAAAGATTTTACTATAAAGCACAAATGGGGTTCCTTTTATATGCAAGAAATGTATTACTATCAGCCTAAGCATAAATTCAAGATTTTAGTATAAGTGCATGGAACTCCCCCTTTTTCATATCTCTCCCCATTAATATATACTAATGACAATCATATGCAAATAAAATATTTTACAGTGTACACACCAATTGAGCAAAAACAAGTCAATATATCAGATTTTTTAGTTCACTTGCTCTTACCCAAATTTTCTTTATTGGAGCAAGTTTCTTTTCTTCAATTTCCTGAATTTTTCTCTTTTGCTCCTTTTTTTTGATGAATTTTTTTGCTCCTTCTTATAATTTTGAGATTATAAACAATTATACAACCTCTTTTGATATTCAAATTTCAAGTGTCCTCGATGTCCACAATAGTGGCAAGCTATGTGGGCTTTAGAGTAAGAGTCGTGAAAGTTTGGTGGCTTTTGGACCATCTTATTTTTATCCTTGTTGGTTGGGTTTTTACCTTTAAAATGGTCATTCTTAATCCACATATATTCCTAGGAGTCTTATTTGGCTTTGAGAAATCTTCTCTATAGCCGACTCTAATAATATCTCCCATATATTTTCCTATGTTTAGCATAGTCTCAAATTTGTCATTTTCTTGCGCTATTATTTTAAGAGATCTATGATTCTTCTCTTCTAAAGTTTTGATTTTGCATTCAAGTTCATTTACTTTAGTTTGAAGCTTTTCATTAGATTCAACAAGTTTCTTCTTCTTCTTCTTCTTTTTTTACTTCCAACTTCTTTAGAAATTTTTTGATTTAAATCATTTAAGTCTTTTTCTAAACAGTTTGATATATCCATTAATTTTTTATTTTCCTCTAAATGAATATAGTTTTGACCGTGAAAGCTCATTTTCATTTAATTATTTTAGCCTTGTCTCAAAAAGAGTAGATTTTTCTTTTAGTTCCCTATTCTCCTTCTCGAGTTTAAAGTTTGCCTTGGTAAGTTCTAAGCTTTCCATGTAAATTTTATCTAAGGCCTCTTGAAGGTCTTCAATAACTTCATCTTCCTTGTCTTCAATACAAGATACATCTTCAATGTTTTGTTCATTAGTGAAGGCGAAGAAAGCTTTCACAACTCATGAAGATTCATCTTCACTACTTGATGACTCCTCATCAAAGTCATCGGAGCTATGACCCCATGTAACTGCCCTAGGCTTGTTTTTGGGATTCTTTCTCCTATTAGCACAATCAGCTGCCATGCGACCAAATCCTTTGCATTCATAGCATTGGATTTCATCATTAGTTTTCTCTTTTCTTCTAAAATTTCCACTCATTCTTTTATTGTTGGGAGAAAACATTTTCTTCATTTTGAGAAATTTTTTGAATCTCACTAAGGAATGCAAAATCCTCATCTAACTCTTCTTCATTGCTAGATTTTTCATTGGTTAATTTAAGAGCTAAGTCCTCTCTAATTGGTTTGAGTTTTAGCTCAAAATCTTGAAGTGATCAAAGTAGTTCTTCTACTTTAATTTTATCTGAATCTTTGCTCTCTTTAATTATGATCATCTTATGATAGAATCTCTCTGGGAGAGATCTCAAAATTTTTCTTGCAATCTTGGAGTCAAGACACATCTTCTCCAAGTCCCCCTCAATGAATTAACTATATTATGGAGTTGGGTATAGAATTCAATGAAATATTGCGTTTATTCCATTATAAAGGTCTCAAACCTAGTAGTCAAGATTTAAAGCTTAGATTGCTTTACTATGCTACTCCCTTCATGGGTTATCTCAAGGAGATCCCAATCTTTTTTGGCCGTTTCTAAGTTACAAATCCTTTGAAACTATTTTGCACTAATATCATTAACAATTGCATTTAATGCTCTTAAATTTGCGTTGGATGCATTCTTACCACTAGAGGTCCATTTGCTATAATTTTTCTCAGTAAGAGTGGTCCATCATGAAATAAGAGAGTTCCAGATGGCAATGTCTTGAGCTTTGAGAAAAATACATATTCACACTTTCTAATAAGCATAGTTGGACCCATCAAAGTATAGTGGTCTACTCGTGGACATGCCATCGGTAATTTAGGATATCTAACAGATCTTTGTGCTCAGGATGTTAGGGCCAATAAGAGAAACCTTTCTCTAATACCAAGATCTGAGATCCAATGATCTTAGAGAGGGAAGGTGAATAGGATCCGTCCAATTTTTTAAACTTATTTAACTATTAAGTCTAATTTTAATTTGTCTTAATTACACAGAGAAATATTAAAGAAAATTACTTCAAGTAACTCAAAGAGTTGCATAAAAGACAAAGCATTCACATAAGAAACATACCAAAACTATGAATACTATCATAGACCACTATATTTCGTCATGCACTATAACGAACTATAGCAGAGCAGGAGATGGGCTGATAGATTTCCTAAAGGATATTAACACTTAATGTACAACAAGAGTAATTGCATAAATGATAGACAAATAATGAAAGCAGTCACACCATGAACACTAAGTTTTATAATGGTTTGGCACTCTAAGCCTACGTCCACTCTCAAAGGCTCTTCCTTCGAGTTGATTAATTTTATTTATAGTTCTTCAAAACTATTGTAGCAAAATTAATATACTGTAAATTCACTTACAACTTCAGCGAGAATCCACTCACCTTGAAAGTTAGCACCTAGTGACTTCGGTGAACATGACCTATCCTATAAACCCCGTAATGCATTTGAAGGGTAAAAATGTAATTCAACATGTCAAAAGGGTAAAATGGTCTTTAAAAATAATTCAGAAAGTTCATTGTAGTGTTTGCAACTTGGTAGAATGAATTAGAAGTGAGGAAACAAATATAAGTGATGAACTTGACTAGTTCTAAAGTTGCGCCAAGAGTGTATTTGGGGTAACTTCATAGGTAAACCTTTACAATTTCTGTATGAATTAAGTTAAAAACTAAACAACATTGGAAAGCTCTATGAGTCTACATTCTAACGCGATAAACGACAACCAAATTGAAGTTTTTTAGCAAAAGATATGCCCATTTGAAGTTTATAAGGAAAAATTGGCCCTAGAGTAGCACCCAGGTAAGCCAGGATTGATCCCAAATTGTAAATTTTCAGAAAAATGAATCCAAGACCACTCGGATCAATCCCAAATTTTCTAGGATCGATCCTAAACATCTTGGATCAATCCTACACTTTCATGGATCGATTCCAAGTGCCCATAAACAATTTTTTTTTGTAAGTCTCAAATGGAATCTTTACCTAATTAAGGTGGGACACCCATATGACATAATATAACCTAGTTAAAAGCCATTTAGGATCCAAAAACATTAGAACTAAGCCAGGGGAGAGAAATAAGGGAGAATTAGGACAAGAAAAAAAAATTTCTTCTCCAAATAGCAAGGTTAGCTCCATATTCCTTAGATCTAGGCCAAATGGTTTAGAATTTGAAAATTTTGGTATTAGATTCCTATTCTAGAGTAATTTCTGATGTGATCCATGTAAAATTTGCAGAAGGAAGGATTGAAGCAAGGTTTGATCAAGAGAATTGTGGAGAGAAGTGTAATTGTAAGTACTCTTGTAAACTAATATCATTTCCTTTCATTATTGTTATAGACCCTTGTGAATTAATGAAGAATTCTACTTTTTGGAATGCTTTTGAGTTGGAAACCATGAGAATTTTGCTCCAATTTGATCATCCTTTGAATACAAGTGATTCCATGTAAGTTGAGCACTATTTCCACCATATATGATAAATTCCTTTGATGAATTCGTGGCTAATTACCATGAATTTTAATCTATGCATGTGTTAATCTCATGATTAACTCTATTAATAGATCCATGGAATTTTACTTTAAAATTCACATGTTAGATATGTAACAAACATGGATCTAAGGTTGAATTGATAAGAATTCCCATGAAATTAACTATTATGGATTGGGATATGATTGATATAAGTGAATCCTATTGAAAGACTATAAGAAAATGTGAATTCCATTATATTGACATTAAATTGAGCATGAAAAAATGTTTTTGACTGAAATTAGGTATGGTTGCAACTTCGATTCCACCTATGGACTACGATATATGAACCAGTGATTGGAAATGTGAATTTATTTGAAAAAATCAAAGATATCATGTAATGAAAGATCATAAGAACTACGAATTCTGGAAAATTCTTTAAAGCATTGATCATATGTGATTTAAATGAACGGATTATGAACCACTAAATATGAAATGTGAATGTACTATGATCAAAACATATTGAACCTCGATACTTTCTTTCATATGTTATGAGAGCCTCTTTATTGACTATTGATATCCTTTGATATATTTTATTTGAATATTTAACCATGAATATTATTGACCTATTGAACCCTCTTTGGGCCTTATTGAATCATTAAACTCTTTGAACATTATTAAATCGTTTGGGACTTTTCGTTGTGTCACAAAAATGGAATACGATTTTTGGGACTTACCAAAGGTCACAACAATGGTAATGTATTTCTAGGACCTGTACTTGGTTCATAATAAAGGAGAACATGTATTCAGGACCTGCCATTGGGTCACAATAATGGTAAGTTATATAGAGCCACTTCGGTAATTTATATGAGATTTTCCATTGGATTGCAACAATAGACTACTAATACGATTTCTAGGACCTATCATTTGGTCACAACAATGGTTATGTTATTTGGGACCTTCACAACAACGGATATTCTATTATTGTTATGGACTCTTTGAACCCTTTTGAAAATGTTATTCAAGACCTTCCATTGGGTTGCAATAATGGAGATTATGATTTGATTATTGTATTGACTCATTGAACCCCTTTGATTATTATTTCGGAACCAATCATTGGGTTGGAATAATGAAAGTTATTGATATTGATTTGGCTAGTGCCTTTGTCTTCATTTGAACCTAATGAACCCCATTTAACATAGTCCTGAGACCTCCCATTGGCTTGCAAAATGGGAAAACAATAATTGAATCTTCAAAATCTATTATGAAATGATATTGAGCTAATGAAGAGAATTTTGACGAAGTTTATAAGTAAACCAATCAAGTGGTATTAAATGTATTTGAATCCTAATGATAAGTGAATAAATGATTGATAAGAAGTATGAGAATGGTTATAGAAAATGATTTATTGACTAATTTTGAAATAGAAAGATGATGCACTTATCATTACATTGTGACATGTACTCTTTTGCTGTTCATGGTATAGAATATGAATTTTTACTTTTTTTTTTTTGCATCCATAGACTGATATGTTATTGTCCTTTATAGTTTGAGCTCCATATCACTATTTACGTTTATTGTATATAAGTAAAACCCATGTGCAGGTTATATCTATCATCTTTTAGATATGGTTTGTATTTGTACTTGTTGAGCCTATCAAGCTCACCCTAATTGGCACATGTTTGGACGGGATGTGATGGACTAGTACATGATGGTGGTTGACCATGTATGGTGAAGCTTATGGGTACTAGTTAGATTTTATATCTTTGATGAGACTTTTGTTTGGAAGAATATAATAGTTACCTTATATTGAATTTGAATGTAATGGACTTGATACAATTGTAGAGATTCATATGTTGATGATACTATGTGATTGTGGGTACTTTTATGTTATGTTCATGGTTACATGATGGTTGAGTAGATGGTTTATATTTCCGCTGTGTACTTTTATAGATTGATGGACCTTAATGGTCATGGTGTATTGTTTCCACTGAGATCATAGTTTAAAATGAAATGCTTTATATAATATGGAATACAGATCAGTATTAATGTAATGATCCGAATCTGAGGCACATACGGTTGTTATCTGAGTTTGGATTTGAAGCTTGGTATTAAAGCAATTAGGCTTGGATTCTGGAGACTATTTGGTAGAGAAGTATAATATGGGATGATACATGGAGTTATGAAATAAGGAGTTATGATTGAAAGTTTTGCAATGGAATGATCTTGGAGGATTGATTGATAAATCGCATTGTGATTAAATGCTTAAAGAGGGAAATTGTTATTGTGATTAAGTGCTTAGAGAGGATAATTATCATTGAAATGAAGTGCTTGGAGAGGACAATTGTTATTGTGATTCAGTTCTTAGAGAGAATGATTGTTTGATATGATGCTCTTTTAATTGATACTAGAGGATTCTAAATGTATTTCTTATTTGATTATAGGTACAAGATGCCGCCAATGATGTGTACTAGAGGGGCATCTTCCACTCCAGTACTGGAGAAAGAGAGTATGGAAGGAGTCTCAGGGGCCATTTGTAGTTTGGCCCACATAGTGAAGGAATATGTTACTCATGACCGATAACCATGTGATAGGAATGTTGGGAATTAGAAGCACAAGTTTGAGCGGTTTCAAAGGATACGATTACTGGAGTTTAGAGGAACCATAAATCTGATGGAAGTGGAGTCTTGGATTATGTAGCTAGAGGAGATCTTTAAGGTGATGGGCTGTGTTGATGATTAGTTTGTCTCTTTGGCTACTTTCATGATGAAAGGTGAAGCCAATCACTAGTGGTGTACCATGAAGGATACACTCATTAAAGAGTATCATGAGTCTCTGACATGAGAGATGTTTTCGGAAGTGTTCAGAGACTACTATTTTCCCCTTATTGTTCATGTATAAAAGGAATTAGAATTCATTGAGTTGGTGTAAGGAAACATGATTATGCTATAGTACAAAGTTAACTTCATAGAGTTAGCCGTCTTTGCTCCATAGATTGCTACAGATGATGCCATGAAAGTTCAAAAATTTCAGTGAGGCTCCGGGCCTAGTATTCCTTCTCATATGTCTATACTGAGGTTAAAGACCTTTATGGATGTGGTTTAGACTACCCGTATAACAGAGAGGGAGAGTGACGAACTCCAGAAGATCCGTGACAAAGGGAAGATACCATTTCAGCCTCATACTTATAGGGTGCTTATTACTCCAACATCTACCAAGAAAAGACCAACCAAACAAGGAGTTGTTAAGCAATGCAAGAGATGCGAAAAATGGCATGGAGGTGCATGCTTCTAGAACACTGTGTAGTGTGTGAAGTTTGATTTGGTGGGTTAGCATCTAGAATTCAACCCGAAAAATAACCCAAAGAAAAACCTAAATATGGATCTGGGGGCAAAGCCCCCAGGAATTTATTTTGACTATTGTTTCATTTTTTATGTACCGGAATGGATCCAAACCATATCTACATATGTATTAGGGTTTTGGGGGTATTTATATGTTTTGTTCTAGGGTTGCGTGTAAGGAAAGAGAGATGTTCCAAAATTATAAATCATTTAGGATGTGTTTTCTTCCTGATAGTGAAAGTTTTTTGTACAGCTTCGTGGTTTTTCCCTAAACTGAGGTTTTATACATAACTCTTGTGTTGTGCATGATTTTCTTTCATCTTGTTGTTTATTGTTTTATTTTTCATCTCGTTTCTTCTATGAAGAAGAAGGTAAAACAATCTTAACAACTGGTATCAGAGCGAGGTTTGGTTCGAGTAGGAGCAATGGTGGAGGAACCTGCACCGTTCAATGTTGAAAAATTCTACAATATGAACTTTGCTTTCTGGAAGATACAGATAGAGGATTATCTTTAATAGAGGAATCTCTATCAACCCCTTGGAGGAAAGAACAAAAAGTTAGCAATGATGTCAGAGGCAGACTAGGAAGTACTTGATTGCAAAGCCCTAGGTATGATTCATCTTTTGTTATCTTTGTCGGTAACTTTTAATATTTCTAATGAGAAAACCACAGAAGACTTGAGGTTAGCCCTTTGTCAAATGTATGAAAAACCATCAGCTTCTAACAAAGTGTTTCTAATGAAGAGATTGTTTAATATGAAAATGGTGGAAGACAGAATTGTGGCTGAACACTTGAACGAGTTCAACACAGTTACCAACCAATTAATCTCGATTGGAATCAATTTTGATAGTGAGGTTAAGGTCTTGATGATACTCATCTTTTCTAGATAGTTGAGACAGTTTGGTAGTGGTTGTTAGTAATTCCTTGGGATTTGGCCCCATGAAGTATGATGACTTGGTGAGCATGACTCTTAGTGAAGAAGTCTACAAGAAATCCACATCCTCAGAAGAAACTTTAAGTAGTGATTTGAATGTGGAATAAAGAGGAAGAACAACTGACAGGAACCATGATCGGGGTCGATCCATGTCAAGGGGAAAATCAAGATCTAGAAACTTAGGGTGGAATGTTGGAATTATGAGAAGAAATGGTACTTGAAAATGGATTGTAGGGATCTAAAGAAGAATATGCATGGTACCAACAACAAGGACAAGGAGGCTTCCACAAATATTGTTGAAGAAGTTGTTGAAGATGCATTAGTTCTAGCCTTGGACAATAAGTCAGAGTCATGGGTGATTGACTCAGGAGTGTCCTTCCATGCCACATCTAACAAAGAACGTCTCAAGAACTATATGCAGGGTGACCTTGGCAAGGTGTTTCTGGGAGATGATAAAACCTGTAATATAGTGGGCAAGGGAGATGTTCTGATTAGTCTGCCAAATGGGAGAACATAGATGTTGGATGATATGCGTAATGTACCCTATCTAAAAAGAAATTTGATTTTAGTTGGCTAGCTCATAAGTTCAGGTTACATAATGGTTTTATAAAAGATTCATGAAAAATCACAAAGGGTACCTTAGTTGTAGCTTGTAGAAAGAAAGAAGGGACACTATACCTGACGAAAAATATAGTAACCTCTATCTCAGTTGCAATGAAGGGTGTAGATTCATATATTTGGCATTATAGGTTGGGACACTTGAGCAAAAAGGGAATGAAGATTTTTCATTCAAGAGGGAAGCTTCCAGGTTTAAAGGCATTGAACCTAGAGTTTTTTAAAGACTACATTTATAGAAAACGGAAGAAAGTCAGCTTCACTAAGGGTGCAAGGACAATCAAGCAGGAGCAGTTGGTATTAGTTCATCTTGATTTATAGGGGCCAGCTCAGGTACATTCTATTGGTGGCTCACTTTATTTTGTTACCTTTACTAATGATTGAACTAGGAAATTATGGGTTTACTTCCTTAAAACATAAGTTAGACGTGTTTGAGACCTTCAAGAAGTGGAGAGCTATTATTGAGAATGAACCAGGTTGCAAGCTTAAGTGCCTCAAGTCAAACAATGGAGGTGAATACTATAGCAAGGAATTTGAAAAATACTATGTAGAGAAAGAGATTAGGAGAGAGAAGACAGTCCCCAATACATTACTATAGAATAGTGTGGTAGAGTGACTGAACCAGACTATTGTGCAAAGGGACATAAGCATGAGATTACTGTTACGTTCTGAATAATGCACTCCAAAGAGCATACTACACAGAGCAGAATTACCCCCAAGTGCAGGGTGTAGCAAAGTAGTAAAAAACCTCGGTAAGATTGGGGTTGATCCACAGGGACTAAAGGACAAACAACCACAATAAAAAATTAGCAAGAATCAAAAAGAGAGTTTGATTGTGTCCTCAAGGTGGGAAAAATTGAATATGCTTATTCTAAAAAAAAGACAAAAATTAACTAAAGAGTTATGGATTAATTTAGGAGATGAACACTAGGGGTTCGGGGCTATGCATGGAAATTCATAAATAAAGTTTGATTCAGTTATCTCAGTTGGGGGAGAATGATGTGTTCTTCCCAACCGGAGTA
>JAOXJP010230967.1:0-10707 GCA_025762735.1 Platanus orientalis | reverse complement strand
GTTTGGGACCACCCAAATTAGACTAGTTTCGAATTTATGTTGATTTCTTTTTATTTGAATTTGAGAGGCTTGTAAGGGGAAAACCCTAGGGATCGTGGGTTATAAAATAACCCATCCCCACTTTATTATTCAATGAAGTTTATGAAGAAAAAAAAAATTGTTTTCTCTCTTGCATGAGTGAAACTCCCTCTTTGAGCTTGTGGTGCCAAAGCTTGAACCCAAGGATGGTGATGTCCAAGGGCTGTGAAGGTAGGTGAGTACCTCACACTGGTATCCTTCTCTTTTATCTTTCTACTTCTTTTATTTTCTTCTCCTCATTTTTCATGGTATTTGCTGCCCACTGCAACCATCTTCTCCTACACATGTTTTTAAAGTTTTCCCATTATTAAACCCTAAGTCCATCACTTTTAAAACCACTGGTCAGCTTATAAACCTCCTTACCTTCGATTTCCCTCATCAAACTCTTCTCCTAGTGTACCAACAATGCCTACAGCACCCTCACCTGGAATTTCCCTTATTGATTTCACAAAGAAAATCAATGAGCTATAAACCCTAGCCTGCAGCTGCAACTAATCCCATCTTTACTTTGTTTCCTACTCACAAAATCCTAATTATTCCCCACTAACATCCTGAATCAACAGCCACCCTTCATCCTTCTCTGATTTTCATCCATGAAACCCTTAATCATTGGCTTTTCCCTATTCGATTTTACTGAGGGATCATTACCTCATGAAATCCTAAACTGATAGTACCTTGGGAACGTCTTCTTCATGAGTTTTCTGTTCTGAAAGCAGGTAGTATAAACTAATTGATCCCTGCGGCAGTTTCACTGGGGTATTATCTCTTGTTCTGATTGAAAACTGAAATCCCTTGATTTAGCATTGGAAACAACAGAAGGTTATTCTCTTGATGGTTACACCATCTACATTGTAAAGACTTTTGATTATCTGCAATGTTGAATACTCCATTTGAATACACAACTTCTGAAGAAGATTGATGATCCTCATGATTTGATGACAGAGAATGTGGTTTCACAATCGGTTTCCAGGTGATTTTTCCTCCAGCTATATTACACTTCCTGTTATGCCAGTGATTGGTTCTATAATAGTTTTATAATCTGCCCAGAAATATAATTGTGTACTTTTTATCAGTTCCCTTCATAAGTCCTTTGATGTACAGCCTGTTATCTGAACTAAACCTCTAACACACCCTTGCTGTTTCATTCCCAAACAGTAACTGTTTTAGCCTATGTTTGTTTGCTGTTTGAGATTTAAATCCCCTTCACAACCTTGCTGTTTTATCAAATTCTGAGTCTATAAAATCATACCCGAGAGCCTTTACACCCCTCTACTTCAGTGCTGCCTTGAGTTAGACTATTGATTAGTCTCTTCTCTTGTGTGTTGCATCATTTTTTTTCTTTGTTTTTACTGTTTCTATTAGGTATATTTCTGTTTGATCAAGAATTCCTGTCTAAGAGGTGTAGTTCCTGTTTTTGAGTGTCCTCTTCCTCCGACACCTGCCTACTGCTATTATCCATTGAAGCGTCTCATTTGATCATAACAGTGTTAGTTTATGTTTTCCCTTTTTTGTTACTGTAATTTTATAAGTTTCTATAGTTGTACAAAGTAAATAAACCAGTCAACACTATTTTATTATATATTCGTTCATTTTTCAAGATCTTTAATGTTATTTCTTGCTGATAATTTGACAACACTCCAGCTTGTTTACTGTTTCCATCATTTTCTGATTCTGTTGTTAACCTACCTGAATTTATATCAAGCTTTAGCTTGTGTTGCACTTTCGTTTTTTAGACTGACCTTTGATTATCTGACAACTAGCTTAATTTTTGCAGTGGCACAATGGTAGCTTTTTATTTGTTTAGGATCATGTTAAATGGTGATCAGAAAAATGGGTCGAGAATGGAACACGGACCAGAAAATTAGTGCAATTATGCGAGGTTAGTAAAAAATTCATATCAGTTTTGTATTTTTCCTAGAAGTAAAGGTCCTTACCTACTATAGTCAGGAGAAATAATTATATACAGCATCAAATCTGTAAGATGACAATTTGCACCAGAAAAATAAGAATAACTAAATTTGCTTTAGTCCTTGTTTTATTTATTAAGTCTAAGCACTTGGGCTAGAAGTACGTGGTCATATTTTTATATGATGTTGAGATGAGGTTTACTTGTGTGAGAATGGGAGGACATAAGGAAGCTGTCCTCTGTTCCTCTGCCTTATGCATTGTGCACATGTTGGTAGGGATCTGCCTCATTTTGCTTGGTTTCACTTAAGCAATCTTCTGTCCCCAAAAGCTGGACTGTTTGGGTGGTACTGAGCTCTTTACCAATTTATTGGGATCAAAAAATTAAAAGGGGGAAAGGAAAGGAAACGTCCACTCCAAAACAAGTAGATCTCCTTATCAGGTCCCATGAAATGGGGTGAGACTCTATCTGCTTTGTGCCACTGGTACGGCAGGGGTTGGGACATTGTGCTTTTCCGCTCCTGTCCTGGACCAACTATTTCACTCCAATGATTCTTTCTGTAGTTCTTTAAAGGCTAAGCTATGTTCTGTCTCTATATGCCCAGGTAGAAGACATGTTGTACTGGACTCCAATGGCTTTGGTAGATCTTGAAGTTAAATATTTCTGAAGCGAAATGTGATCAGGATCATTGGATGATCAATTATCTAGTAATCAGGTTTTGTTCATTTCATGTGTTGTAGTTATTGAACCAAAAAAGAAGGAATTACAAATAATCAGAAAGTGCCCCTCTATGTGGGAGATCAGATAAAATGTGCTCTTGTCCCTCTCCTTATTCTCTGTTGATCTCAGCATTTAAATTTGTATACTCGGAGACTGTCCCAGCATTCATGAGGTGTCAATATGGGCCTCCAGATGGATTAGCTCATAAAGCTTACTCAGTTTTTCCTGTTCAATGTTATGGCCTTTGCTGCAGTGCCCTATCAGTAAATATGGAAAAGCCCATTCAATGGAGGTTGATGTTAGTAGTGTAGGACTAATTTTCATTAATCACGTAACTAGAAGATATTTAGAGATATTTGTTGCTGCCTGTCCAATCAGTATTACCGTAGAAGTCCATTCGGAGGAGCTTGATGTTAGAAGTCTAGATATGATTTGCACTAGTCACATATTCAGAAGAAATTTATAACTTAGATTCACTTGTTGCATTTTGTATCATTCAGTCATGGACCACACACAAATTGATCATGTAGTGGGGAAGCGAAGCGTTTGATAATACCTGAAGGTGTCTTCCATATCCTTACTGACTGATCACATGCAAAAACTGAGGCATACCTGTGCTGCTAATTTTTTTACAAAACAAGGAGATATTACTCCTTAAAATTTATCAGATTTAATTTGTCGACACTAGTTGTGTGGGTTCACATTCGTTCCATCTACCGGGGGAGTACCAGGTGTTATACCTCTGTAAGGTTGATGAGCAGTTTCTTAGATGTGATGTTGAGTCGATGGCATAAATTCACACACTCTAGAGTCGTTTGGTTGAATTCAACGACTCCACCGTGTTGTAGATTTACACAGTTTTAGAAACATGGGTTATCTTTTCTAAATATAGACTAGGGCTCTTCTATTATAACCGTGTAAGTGGGATTCTTTTAAGGGCTCTTCTTTTGGATTAAGTTTAGGGTTTCTTCTCTTTGAGACAGAAAAAGGTATTGGGAAGAGGAGGCAGCCGGTGCTCTTGTAATCTCTTGGGTTTTACATAGTAAAAACTCTTTTGATCGTCTTTGCCCGTGGACGTAGGCTTTAAGCCGAACCACGATAAATCGTCTTATGTTTGGTGTGTGTTTGCTGTTTGCATTAATTTCTTCTTCTATTTATTGCTGTGTACAATTCAAATATAGGCTTCCGCACAACATGTGAGATACCAACCATTGGTTCAGATTAACGGGGAGTGATTGTTGGCACCTCCTGTTGATTGAAGTCTACTTGAAATACCGAGTTCTGTAGAAGCAGCTTCGCATTTGCTGACTTTTCAGGCTTGGAAGAACTCTTTATTCTCTAAAGATATCTCAATTACAACATTGTGTTTCAAAATTCATTTACAATTACAATTCTTTTGGTTAGATATGGTTGAGTGTGACTTCAGGTTGGGTTGTCTTTCAAATCCAAAACTAACAGGCTAGGTTAGTACTAAACTTGGTCTAGGCCAGAATTCTATATGTCAGTATATACACATATAATCGTTATCATGTCTATGTCGTATGTAGATACTCTATTATTTGAAAACCAAAACTGTTGGTTTCATTTTAATCTAAAACAACGGCTGGGATTAGTTATGAACCCTTCCCAAATGAACAAGGTCCGAATGGCATCAGAGGCAGATACATCAGCGCTGAAAAAGTGATTTGCACTTTTTGGGGGTCGCTTTACAATTTTTGGTTCTGATGTGTCTGTTCCTATGCTGTTCAGACCTTGTTCATTCATGCTGGGTTCATACCAAATCCTGAGGGCTAAAACAACTGAAATTACAACCTAAAACTTGAGAAGAATAAAATTTCTTGCGACAAATATTAGTGAAAGACTTTCTTGGAGTGTTTTCAGAAGATTGGGAAAGTGGAAACATCCCAAGCTGATTTTTCATGAAGAATTGTTTTTGGATTATTGATAACATTTAGTTCAGGCCAGCCACTGGAACCCGTGATAATTCACCAGGCTAAGTTTGAGCGCAAAGGCGCTCTCCTGTTTTGGTCCCAGGCTTGGCCCAACAACATGATGTAAGACAGCAGACTGGCCCCACCCGGCTCACCTCGGCCCAGCCAAACCAGGTGGGCACCAACACTTGCTTCGGATAGTTGCCAAGGGTCTATTCTTCATTCATTTGCTCGAGGAAACAGAACCTTGTCAAGGTGAAAAGACAACTAGGATGAGTGTCATGGAAAACTGTGTTTCCAGAGGCCTAAAAATCATCCTGATCTAAATCCATGAAGGATGGTTCTTCCATTAAAAGAAACTCACCTCCCATTTGGACTGGAAGACCATCGTTAATACACAAAGGCAAGGCCAAGCAGAGACCAGTGTCAGACAAAACCAACACATATATGCATAGAGATGAGAGCAAGATCGAGACTCCCCATGCAAATAAAGGAGTGCATTTACCAACGTTAGGACGTGAGATACATGACCCCCTAATCAAATAATGTCTTCTTTTTTCCTTCTCCTTTCCCTCCCTTCTATCACTTTCAGACTTTCCCATAGGGGATGTGATTAGGGGCTCTCCCTTATTATCCAATGGCATGTGTTGTTCCATGATAGCTCGGATCTCCAAATCCATGTTATCTCTGCACAGGAGTTCAGAACACGTAAGGCCGATACATGATCACACAGACAGGACAAAGCAATTGAGAGTTAAAAACAGAAGGGAAAAAATAGAGTTTCATAATGAGGATGGTACTGCAACAGTAACAACATACCCCTATTCTGTCCTTGTACAAAGTGTAGCCTCCAACGCCAGCAGCAGCAGCCAAACAGAGAAAAATGACCCGTACAAAGTGCCAGCTGACCATTGTGGTGACCTCTTCCCCTCCATTTTTGCACAGGAAAAAAATCAATGGATGTGCAAAACAAGAGAAACCAAACAATATAAAACAAACTAGGAAACAGGTGCCAATATCTCCCAGCAAATGCAAGAAATTTCTTGACAGACTATGAATTTGATAGAATGCCCATGTTGCAGCTAAGTCCAACACAACACTATCAAATGAAACATGTAGACTAGATCGAAAAACTTAGCTCAGTTTAGTCAGTGACACATAATATAAGCTTGGGATTCACAGTGGTAAAAGGAGCCAGTCTAAACCAAGTTAGTGGGACTGAATTCCAAGTTAATCAGCATGCTTCATGTTTAATGAATAAATAGGGTTCCTCTCCTCTTAGGTTCTCTTGTCAAATATGGGAAATAGGAAAGCTATGAGATACTCACTTATATCATGTTCTGGCATATATGGCCAAATGGCATTGCAGATGCACTCATAACTACCCCAGATGTTATTGCATGTACACTCAGGGGATAGGCATGCAAACTTTTCTTTGCACTCATCCACGTCTGAAAAACAGCCCAAAGTTAAAAATGTTTACTTTGAAGGAAAAGGGTGTACCACATGTCTCAATGTTTAATTCAAACCAAATTTGGTTCAGACAAACGAGAAAATACGAAGTTAAAACAACCATCCTGCCTGTACAAGCATACCACCAACTAAACAACAAATGCTGGTGGAAAACTCCTAAGATGGATAATAATAATCCAAAAACAGTAGTTCCTACTTTAGGTGTCTTGGTTTTAACTCTTAAGGGCGGTATAGTTCGTCTATGGTCAATCAAGAACATGGCCCACCAACTCAATGTGGACCACCTTTAAAGTGGGAGGTTAATTCAGCAATGAATCAGCTGTCTGTTTCTTGTTTTTTTCTTTTATAAAGATTAAAACCTAACCTATGTTTTTGTCCCAGGATGGTCTGACTGTGTCGGATCTGCTGACTTTGGAGACCTACACAATGGCATGCTACAACATGATATATGATTATGTTGGAAGATTTCTCTTATTATCAAATATTCTTCCATAAATGTGTAAGATACCCCAAAAAATTATAAAAAAATAAATTAAGATTGAAAAATTACAAAAGTAGCCTATGACATATTGATAGTCATCTACAGCTTATTTACAGGTTTTCTTAAAGGTTGGTGACAGAAAGATAAGGACATTGCTCCATGTGAACATTGACATAGACGTGGAATGAATAGTTTGCAAGCTCTAGTGTATTTTGGTGTCAATCCACCTCAGACTAATGTAACAGTTTCCCATAACTTGAGAAAAAAGAATAGCATTTAAAAGAAAACATGTTTATGATGTTCCTTTTTTCCTTCAAAAGGTATGTATTGTGTTTTCCAATACTTGTTTGTTATGCACGAACTATCCATGAAAAAGAGAAAACAACATAGAAATAAAAGCCAGACATGGGAGTATTATAAGGAATAGACTTGTCAAGATAAGGAATGGAATTGTGGATAATTTATAGAAATTGCAAGTAAATAGATGTGGGGGTATAATTAATATAGAAAACAATAGGATCTTAAAAATGAAAAATCAAAATGACAATTAAGACATTACAAAATGGTTATAGGGACTTAAGATGCATTTTGAAATCAGATAATAAGAAAATCAAAATTAAGGTTGATGACAATAGAAATTCAAATTTTACTAGATTGCATAAATAAAATATTAGAAAAAGAAAGAGGAGGATAAACACACTAGAAGTAGCACCAATGGAAGAAAAAGAAGATCATCTATCGGAATTGGCTCCAATGGAAATCGAAGAATGAGCACCTAGCAGCCTTGAAAACATCAACACCTTCAACAAAGGGCTATGGAATCAACACCAAATTAATACGACAAAGCTAAATTGTATTCACAGAAAAATTATTCCTTTACACCACTCTATCTCGTATGTCTCTTAGAAATGATGTGGAAACTGTCAAGGGAAGAAGAGAATCCAAAGTAATAGAAACTAAAACTAGCCATCTGAATTAAAGGAATAAAATTATGGAGCTATGACCAATAGTGTTTTGGTAATTTAATAGAAATATCTAATTATTATTTTATGAATACAATTTAGCAACTAATTACCACCTGTAGTGGTGTAATTGATGTAGAAAACAATACGAAATTGAAATAAAAATGTCATTAAGATCGGTTGAGTTATTATGCTAACTATAGAGCTTTAAGTTGAATTTTGAAATCATGTAATTAATATAAAAATCAAAATTAAGGTTGATGATAAAATAAATTCAGCAATTACTAAATAAAGAAAGTAGAAAAAACAGAATGAGGAGAGAAAAATGACAAACCCACTAGAATCAACACTAATGGAAGAAAAAGAAGATAACCCCCTTGAATCAGCACCAATGGAAGGGGAAAAAAAATCAGCACAACAACACCTTGATAACATCAACAACTTCAAGAGAGGAAATGCAAAATTTAAATCAAATCAATAATCTAAAGCATAGATTATGTTCACTTAAAAAAATGGTCGTAGAATGAGATTACATGGAAGTTATCAATTCCTTGAGAGGAAACCTGGAGGAGTGCCCAAGTGATACATGGTTTTGTGTTCTTGATTGCAAAAGTTTACTTAGTGGTTTTGATTTTATTGACTTTAGACATATTTCTATAAATAAAAATAATGCAGCCCATTTACTAGTTAAGCATGTTGTAACCTCCCAGAAGAGTATTAACTGGATAGGAAGAAACCCGCCTTGGCTACAAAGAATTGTGCACCAAGAGGCAATGATTTGTAACCAAGAATTACTAGTATAATGAATTTTTCCAGTGTTTATCAACAAAAAAAAATGACTATTCACTAAAACATCTTTTTTTTTACACTACTCCATGTCCACGGTATTTATAAACTGAAGTTTAAACTCTTAACTAAAAGAAAACTTTAATATAGAAATTCATATCACAAAATATACCCTACCAATATTTTGGAGTTTTCCAAATTATTAAGACGTAAATTAACCAACTCTCCTAAAACCCTAAAGTGATATGAGAGGTCTGAATTAATATGCTTATTTCAACATTCCCCCTCAAGAGGAACACTCCTAGACAATGAACACGGGGGAACTAGGTGCGAGTCCACAAAACATGCACATGTGTGTATTCAAAAGCCCGGGAGAACAATTGTGTCCATGGGGGGATTCGAACTCGCAACTAAACCTTAGCTCTGATACCATCTTAATAAGTAAATTAACCAACTCTCCTAAAGCCCTAAGGTGATAGGAGATATATGAATTAATATAATAATTACATTTCAACACAAATCACATCGACCTCATAAGATCTTTGACTCATTGGAACGGTAATTGAATAACCTTTCAAATAACATCAAATCAAATAAATAAGTTTTGTCTCCCAAACAAAAGACCTAAAGGTAAGTGATGGAAATATAACTTCATTTTCAAAAGCTATCCAATTAGAAGTAAGACTTTTAAACCAACTAAATTGACTAGAACTAACCTGGAATAAACATAAATTAGTCTAAATTGATATTTGGACATAAGAAAATTTTAAAAGCTATAGTTGGCTAAAATATACCTATTTTACTAGTGTGAGAGATTTCGAATATCTAAAATTTTTTAAGAAGAATCTAGCTAAGCAACTCCAGTCTCAAGGTTTCAATATCTTTAGATTGGTCAACCGCTTCAGTGGACTTCAAGGACCCTCTTGTGGCCCCACTTTTAACTCAACCACCTTTTGTGGGCATTTTCTTCTTATATTTGCTCTGATTCATATTAATTCCTTTATAAAATTTAGATATGATCTCCAAAGTGCTCTCATAGTTTTATTAAATTGTCCAAGAAGTGCATTGAAAATGGAAGCCGCTATGATGTCTGGTTATGGAACCATAGACCCTGTAGTGGCTCAACAAGCCCAATGGTCCTCCTCAATACCCACTAAATATTACTGTTTTTGGTGACATTAAGAAATCAAAGGACTGTAAATGCAGTACCTTCACATGTGTTGACTCCATCACCTTTGAATCCCATAGGGCACTTGCAATCCTTGGAATTGTCTTCCTACACAAAGCATTAGAAATCAATAATAATAATAAATAAATAATACAAGTTTACAACCAAGATACAGGACATGGCAAAAAATAATCATGATAATAATGCCACTTACTATGCAGGCAGAGTGAGTAATGCCATCTTGGGTATCATTCCAACAGCCACCATTGTTAATTTCGCAGCGTAAAGATCCCAGAGCTGTTGAATAATGAAATATATGTTGGTTAGAAGAGAATAACAATATAAATTAGAATTAAGTTTCCATGATTCATTATCAATGGATTCAGTACTTCTGTGCATATTTTACACTCTGATTCAAAGATGATAAGACAAAAAGAGATCTCAGGTTTGATTCTAGAAAAGCAGGTGTTATGTGGAAACCTAGATCTATGATTGTATGCACCAAAGAAGAAGAGAGAAAATAAAACAGAAAACAATCACACCACAAGAGCAAAACAATTTACGTGGTTCGGCTTTGAAGCCTACATCCACGGGCGAAAACGGAGAAGAGCTTTCACTATGATCGAAGAACAAAGATTACAATGAACAGTGTGATGGCATGAAAATCAAGAAAACCCTAAATATAAACCCCCAAAACCCTAATCTGCGTAGGTCGGATCCGGACCCCAAAGCAGATACAAAATAGGTCAAAAAAATTTTCGGGTCATATTTGGGTTTTTTGGATCATCATCCTGGGTTATATCTCGGGTTGAATACAAGACATTAACCCAACAGGACCAGTAAAATTGGGCTATTTTTCTTAAAGTAATATGAGCTGCATAATTGATTGAGGGAGAATATATAATATATCTTATCATAATGTGAGATTAATAGGGGCCTGTTTGTCAGCCACCTGTAATGTAATAATTTCAGTTCAAATTTCCAAGGCATTTGTAGCCATAAAGTGACGGTTCAAAATGAACTTAATTCACATTTATACTGATTTGTTAACTAAAATTAGAAATGAAATCATCTTAGGCTTTTTATAAAATGAAGTTACTAAAATTAGGAATGAAGTCATCTTTGGTTTTTTATAAAATGAAGTGATATATGTTATCAAGTACAAATCTGAATGGGTTCATTTAGAACCAACACCTTGTGAC
>JAOXJP010230966.1:0-10707 GCA_025762735.1 Platanus orientalis | reverse complement strand
GTTGTGGTGCACAATTTCGAAATAAGGAACAGAGTTACACAAGTGTTGGCCTTTGATGCACAACTTCTGAAAAAGGTTTGAGGTTATTTGGGTTAAGCCTACTTTCTATCATTGATTGTCTAAGTGTTGTCCTCACTTCCACAACATATTATTGGGCCAATATTAGCAGGATACAACAGCCCTAGGCTGTCCTACACTTAATCTTCATCTTGCACCAATTTTGGTATCAAAGCTTTCATCCTGCACCAATCCAGGTAAGTACTCCACAGAAAGAAGGAAACTTTAGAAGGGATGCCCAGATTCCAAATGCCTTTGTGAGGAAAAGTGGTATCATTGACATTCACCAATTTACTATATAAAAATTTGGCTGAGAAGAAGAGACCCTTGTTGTTAAGAGACCACACCCACCCATCCAATCTGGTCGGGATAGGGATATGATTCATCACAACATCCATCAAGGTCAACAAATCGTCCAACTCCCAATCATTCACATTTTTGCATAACCTTGGCTCCCACACTCCCCCCCCCCCACCCCCACCCCCAACATCATAGGACTCCGCAACTGAAATACAAGGATCAACTACCAACCTAAAAATATTACTAAATCTCTCCCAAAACTTCATATCACCAATCCAAATATCCTCTCAGAATCTAATATCAGACCCCAAACCAAGACTAAACCAAATAAAGCTCCAAAAGACATCCCTAACCCTCATGATTGATTTCCGAATCTCACAACCGTGTCTCTCCCTCACCTCTCTAGAATCCCACCTTAGGCTCTCACCGAATCTAGCCACCACTACCCTACGCCATAACTCTCCCTCTCCGAAATGCAAATTTTATCCCACTTCATATGGTGATTATGATGATGGTTAGGCTCATCCTCCCACAAAATGTTTATAAATTTCATCTCAATCATGTTAGCCACCGATGCAGGAATTATAAAAAGAGAAGGGAAATAATCGGGTATTGTCGCCAAAGTAGACTTAATCAAGGTCAATCTACCTATTTTTGACAAAAGGGGGGCTTTCCAAAATTCCAATCTCAAGGAGATCCTCTCAACAACCGAGTTCCAAATCACCTTTGACATATAACTCGCTCCCAATGGCATTCCTAAGTAGGACGAAAGAGATTGCCAATTTTACACCCCAATAGCCAAGCCAAATTCCCAATGTCACACTCTCCACCAACTTGAAAAATTTCACTCTTTGCCAAATTGATATTTAAGCCGAAGACAACCTCAAAGCACCAGAAAATACATCTAAGATAACGCAATTGTCTAACATTCGCTTCAAAAAAGATAATGGTAGCATCGTGCAATTCTCAGGAAGATGATTACAAAAGTGGAGATAATCATAGAATTCCAACTCATTGAAGACCTTCATCAAATCCCCCTTAACAATATCCCAACATTTTTTTAAGAAAGAAATAGAGAAACAATCGGGACCAGGGGCTTTATCCCCCTTCATCCCAAGGACCACATCATGCACTTCTTCTGTAAAAGGCATTTCCAAGCTAGGACGTATCCTCCTTAGAAATCCAATCGAAGTCCATCCTATCTAAGGAAGGTCTATACAGCTGGTCCTCCTTAAAAAGCTTGAAAAATAATAATTCCCAGCCTCCTTCCGAATATGATCCTGATTCTGGGTCCACATTCATTCACCATAAGACCATGGATACCATTGAAGAACTTGCGTTGCAACGCAACTTATTAAGAAAAAAAAATTGTATTTTGATCCCCTTCCTTCAACCATCTCACCCTAGAATGTTGTCTAAAAAAAGTCTCCTATCAAAAATTTGAAAATCCTTCTGCTTCAAGTCCCTCTCAATCCTTTCAGACCTCATCAAAACTCTCTATTCGTCCAAAAGATCAATGGTTGTGATTCTCTCCAAACACACCTCTTTATCCACCATAAAAAACCAACAAAGTCTTTATTCCACACCTTGAGACAAAATTTTAGAGATTTAAGCTTAAGAGCAAAGATTCTACTCACTCCACTAGAGAAATTCCCTTAACTTCAAACCTAATCCACAAACTCCATAAAATCTAGGGCTCAAAACCACATTTTCTCAAATTTAAAGGGATTCGTACCACCACGGCACCATACCACCTCCAGCAATATAGGGGCACGATCCGAAATCAATCTAGGGAGAGCCACTTGGGATTTACCTAGGAAAAGAGCATCCCAAGCATTACAAAATAGAAATCTATCAAGTCTTCTTAGAGAAGGCCTTTCACGAAAATTGGACCAATTAATTTGGCCCCCTTTCAACGAACAATCAAACAAATTCTACATATTAATGAAAGCCCCAAAGCTTGTCATTCTGTTATCATGACTAATGTCCCCTTTTCTTTTATGGGAAATTAAAGCAAATTAAAATCCCCACCAATGCACCAAGGCAAATCCCAACAACCCCTCACATCATCTAACTCACCTAAAAAATCATCAACCTCCTCCACCAAAATCGGACCATAAACACCCATAAAAATCCATTCAACAAAACTATTCACCTGCTTTGGCACAAATCGAAATCAAAAAATCCCCAATCTCGTCCTCCACAATCTCCACCTTATCTTCATTCCAAAGTAAAAGAATGCCACCCAATGCCCCATAAGAAAGAAGAGCCAACTAAGGAGAAGAAACCTTCCCCCAAACATCTTTGATCACCATGTCATTAGTAACCATAATCTTTGTTTCCTATAAACAGAGGATGTTTGGTCTCCTATCAAGAATTCCATTGAAAATCGACACTCTTTTATCCCTTCTGCCAAGACCTATCACATTTCAAGAGATGATTTTTTACTCCATATTATCACTTTTGCATCATGCCCAATGCCCTTCAAACCCCACCTCACTCAAACCACCCACCTTCCTATCACAATTAACATTATTCTCAAGTTTCTTAAGTTCATTCCGAAACAGTTTGCAATCCACCAATTTAGGTTCAACCACCAACAACCCTTTCCTCTTCTTCGATTCAATTAGTCTAAATAACTCAAGAGTTTCACTTTCAAAACCCTCATAAGATAGGCCAAGAAAGGGCCCAAACCCCTCCAACTTATCAAGCACCCACTACAATATAAGATTCTCATCTCTCCTCCAAACTTTTTAATAATAATCCCTCATCCATCCTAGCAAAATGATCAGGACTACAGCATTCAATACTATCCTCCATATGAATCTAGGGCAACCACATATCCTGGTCAGCCCTGACCTCAAAAGCCAGTGGCACCACCAAAAACACTTCCCCTCCTCCTCAGTATGCTGCCAATTAATTACCATCAAATGGTTCCCACTGTTACCCACATCAACATAAAGAATATTAGCATCATGGGTCATCTCCTGGATAAATTCACATTCACATTCCTCTTAACCGATTTAGATGTCCTGTAAAGATCCAACACAGACATTAGGGTAGAAGAGTGAAAATTGGAAATAAACACATCGTACTTGAGGGTTGCGGATGATTGAGAAGGAGCTCAGATTGAACCCTCTAGTGAAGTCATTTTGATAGTAGACCCCCAAAAAAACCCACTTGGCCTCTTCCCCATTCTTCCTGCCAACCACTAACAAAGAATAGGCACCCATTTAAAAATCCTCTCGACTGAAACTGTATCATTATTCCGAACTACCAAGATGCCACCGGAAGCCCTATAAATTTTCTATTGGAAAAAATAGAACTACTAATGAACACTAGATGTTAAATTATTTATACTTCCTTCGTTTTAAAGAGTCTGTGCATACTCTTTAACATGAATGAAGTATAAATAATTTATCTAGTGTACATTAGTAGTTTTATTTTTTTCCGATAGAAAATTTATAGGGCTTCTGGTTGATTGAATGCATATTCATCCATCAATTGATCAAATGGATGTCCATCTGTATGGCTCACTGGGCTTCTGAGGAGGTTCTCTTTACAGGAATTTCTATTGACAATCTCATCAGTGATCTTCCTAACATCATCAGCTCATCTCCCCATGTCCTTGAAGTTGATCATAGATGGTCCCCTCCTATAGGATCACCTCTGAAGCTAAACTTTGATGGAAGTTCTTTAGGAAACCCAGGCCCTACAGGTATTGGTGGTCTGATTTTTTATGCTTCAAGAACATGTTTGGTGGTGTACTTGGGTCCTCTGAGCACAGGGGATGCTCTTTTCGTAGAATTAAAGACAATTCTCTTTGGTTTGAGGTTAATCTATTTCAGAGGGGAGTCCCTTTCTACTTTCTTAGTAGAATGAGACATGATGGCGCTCATAGGCTGGATGAAGAGTGGAAAGTCAAGCCCTTGGCGGTTCTCTCATCTTCTAAAGGAAGTGGCATTTCTGGTTTCCTCTTTGAACATCTCATTCAAATGGATTCCAAGAGAGGCTAATGCGGTAGCAGATGGGTTAGCCAAAAGGGGTAGTGAAGGATAATACTTTTGTGGGTTCCTGTGTAGAGGAAATGTTATTGTGATGATCTTGTAATTTGGTATAGGAGAGTCTCCCATGACTTTTCTTTCTCTCTCCTATCCTTTTCCCTATTCTCTTTATACCTCTCTTGTTTCTATGTTTTCTCTCTTCTCCTTGATGCTTTATATCTTGTATCCCTTCTTTGATACTCTCCCTCCCCCTCTTAATATATATCCCATGTTATTCACCCAAAAAAAAAAAAAAAGAGTCAGGGCCGTACACAATTATTCTGCACCGATCTAAGATTTCTTTAAAATTGAAGAAAAAAAAAAACTGTAAGTTAACCATTAACACATTCACAACACTCGCCAGTAAACACATCTCTCCCAAACCATATAGGTCCAAATGTGCATTATAGCTCTCTATATTCACACCAAACAAGCATCTTCACAAAATCTCATCACTTCACCCTTTCCAACGCTTAATCCAAGAATCCCCAAATACTTTATTAACTCCCCTCTACAAACTAAAACCTTGGCCATTATGGATATCCTCACTAGACTAGTTTTTGTCCTACATGTATAAACTCCAAGCCTTTGACTCCAATTTACCGGGGGGAAAAAACCTAATATTGCTTATCCACCCATATTTATTATGGGTGGTAAGATACCATTTCCAACCCATGAAGTGATACTTCCTCGCCATTTTCTCCAAAAAAGTGAATTTTCTTTATTTATTATTATTATTATTGAGTGATAATAGAGAAATCTTTATTCAGAGAAAAGAGAAAACAGTGAACACCAAGGAGGTGAAAAGTTTAAAAGGGTCAAAAGGAGGGAAATTATATCATTGGATAACAATCTCACTCTATTTGGGAACTATAAGCAATTCCTAAATCTGCTCAGTCATTTCCTTCTCTATGATCAAAATGTCAACATTTTAAACATGACAAAACCTAAGTAAAAAAAAAAAAAAACTAGAGGATGTGTTCTTTGACCTTATATTGAAAGACAATTCCATTACCAAGGTGCATATTTTCTTCTGAATCTTTCAAACTCAGTCCCAAAGAATGAAGATCATTTCAACCCCAACAGATTCCACTAGAGCAGCCAACGTATAAAACAAAAGTAATGATATCATTGTCCCACCTTTGCTCCAACAACTGTACTCTTGTTTCAAAAAAAAAACTTAAAGGGGTAAAAGGAAATGTACAAAGGGTGCTAACACAAGAAAACAAAACAAAACACCCTAAAAACAAAAGCCTCAAAAGTAAAAAAGTTATAACGGAATATCTGGACCAAAGTATAAAAGCTCCCTCAAGACTCCATTTCTAGCAAGAGAAAATGTAAAGGACCTAGCAGATCTTGGTCTCCAATGGAACAAGGTTTTCAATATGGCAGTTAGCATCATAGCTTCTCTTTGCAAGTGAGAGGCTCCAAAAACCACCAGCTTCTTATTTATCCAACCGATAATTGTAGAGGAATCCCGTTCACCGATGAGTCGAATATCCCAGAGAGTTTGAGAATCTTAAACCCTGAAGAAAAAGCCCTCAATTATGCAATGATAGAATTTCTGTCACCAATTGGCCAAGAGTGGGCAAATTAAATACTGTCTAAATCACCCCAAAAGGCTTCCACCTTACCAAGGGACCTGGATTCCCATGAGAACAACCATCAAAGTTTGGTTTCATGGAGTTCAATGGAGAAGGAATCAAGGCAAGCAAGAACTCTGATCATATGGGCAAAGACGAACCATACCAAACCATCCTCTCAAAATATGATCATAAGATGGAAGCACTCTAAAATGGTAAACAAATGAGCTACCGTGATCATCGTTACTGCTATGACCTCCTACAAGTGATGAACACAATCGCTAAATATCCTGGAATTCTCTTTTCCCTTAATTCTCCACACGACAGCTACAAGAGTGCATCTCCACATTATTTTTACCCCTCCCAAAAGGGATACAGTTCCAACTCCACAAAAATCCCAGCACATCTCGTGGTAAAACCCACTTAACTGCATACCTATCCAGGAAGTGATATCATATCCTTGATGTAACCTAATAATAATAGATGATCCACTGAATCCCCACCAGTAAAGTGCACGTGACACACATTAGGAAAAGCTTCCATTGATTTCAACTCCTTTAACATATGTTGGTCATGTGCACCATTTTGTGAGCCACTACTTAGCAAGGAGCATTAACTTTTGGATTTCCATAAGTCCATGTGAGGGAAAAGAGTCAAAAGACCATTACTGTCATAAACATCACACAGTACCTTAAAGAAAGATTTGGTTGAGAATTCACCTCTCATTTCCAGGATCCAGACTCTCCCATCAGGTTCCACATAATAACTCTTGTAATTATTAGAGCACAAACCAAAAATCACCTTATATAAGCTCAAAGTAAAGATGAAAGATTAGCACTTAAACTAATAACCTTGGAACATCAATAAAACCCTGTCATCCTCCTTACTCAAAAGTATCCTTAAAGCTTGTGAGAAGATCACCTTGTATAGGCTCTTAGACCTCCATTAGAGATTGGAATAAGGAATATTAACAAGAGTCCACAGCCACTACAAGCACATTCTTGAACCAAAACAAAAAAGCATCACATAGCCCTCCTTCAATCATCTGGCTTCAGTTTTCCTTTTAATCCTAGTTTATTTACCTATTAAGCCAATAATTTAACCATATGATAAAGTGCAAGATTTGTAGATCTAATAGACTGAAGTTAAAGAGGCTCTAAAGAGAATGAAGATAGGAAAGGCATTAGGACCAGACAATATCCCAGTAGAGGTTTGGAAATGTGTGGGAGACAATAGCTTATCATGGTTAACTAAACTTTTTAACAAGATCATTAGAACTAAAAAAATACCAGATGAGTGGAGAAAAATATTGTGGTCCTTATATATAAGAACAAAGGGGATATTCAAAATTGCACCAATTATCATGAGATCAAGCTTATTAGCTATACAATGAAACTATGGGAGAGAGTGATTGAACATCGACTAAGACGTGAAACTAGAGTGTCTGAAAATCAGTTTGGATTTATGTCTGCGAGATCAACAACTGTAGCTATTTTCTTGCTTTGGCGATTGATGGAAAAGTATTGAGAAAAGAAGAACGATCTTCACATGGTCTTTATTGACCTAGAACGAGGAACAAAATATCGTTCAATATCGGTATATATCGTCTGACATATATCCATGTCAACCATACCCGACACTAAACAACGTTGAAGTATTAAAAATTCAAAAAATCGTACGCTATATCATACAATGTCGACATTTGCACCAAAACCCTAGTTTTTATCCCAAAAAACCCAATAATGTCTCGAGATTCACTGATTTCACCGTAGATCATGAAATCCACCGAAAACCTATCTTCTATGTAAAAAACATAACCTAGCCTAAAAACACAACAATAAAATTCAAGCAAAAAGAGAGGAGCCATACGGCCTATACCGGAGATGAGATTGAGAACAGGAGTAGAAAGAAGAAGTGAAGAACCTAGTGGTTGGTTTGTCGATTCGCCGTTGGTCAAGGTCCTCGAGGATCACCCTGCCTGCTCCTACTGCCACTGCCGTTGCTACGATCGCCTTGCAGTGCTGAGTTGACTTTCGCATCGCAGGTAAGTCTCTCCTCTAAGTCCTCTCCTCCTTCGGTCTCGGTCTCTCCCTCACTCTTCTTTCCTTTTTTTTTTTCCTGTGTTCTTTCCTCGACGAGGAGTCGAGGATGATGACTTAACCCTTAAATTAGATTTTTATTCTTAGTTTACAAAAATGCCCTTAATTAAGTGATTTTTTTATATTAAATTTAAGGGTAAATTTGACATATCATTAAAACCATATATGCATTTACAAAAGCACCATTATTTTAACTGATGTCTATATATTATAATAAGGGGTAATGTGGTACATTTATCAGATAATTAATATTATAAAATTATTTTAGATGAAATCGTTTACCACACCAAGTTAAGTTATATGGAATAAAATGCATATTCCAATTCAAAAAATGCATTAACCAGCCATTTTATTCCATATGAGGTCCCCTGCTGCCTTAGACACCATCTTGGACAAAATATTTTTTCCAAAAAAAAAAAATGTTTTATTTTTTGGGGAACAAGGTTTCCTGTCCAAGATTTAGTGTCCAAACTAGTGTACAAGGCACCCGATTACTTCATTTGGAATAAAATGGATGAAGATTTGAAATTTCATCTAACCCTTGCCCATTTTATTCCATTTGAAGCCATTTGGTGTCCTGGACACTATCCTCTTGAACACCAAATCTGGATAGAATATCTATTTCATTTTAGTTTTTGGTTGATGATTTTATTTTATTGTTACTTTTTTTTTTTTAGAAAATTTCATCTATACTTATACACCCTCATTTAAACAATTAAGACACATCATATTATAAGTTTATAACATAAACCCCAACCTTGTAGACCTATTAAAAGGTCATGGTTAACCAATAAACACATTTATAAGTTGTTAATCATAGAAAAAATTATGGTTAGATTCTAAATCAAACCATTCTATAATACTTTTACAAAAAAAAAAAAAAACTTATTTATAATACCCCTAGACCTCTTAGTTATGGCCTTATGGGTTAGACAAATTTTAATATATATATATATATATATATATATAGTTTCTAAGACACTGATGATATTGACAAATCTATTAATATGTGAGTGTGAATTTACCTAACATTATGTATTGTACACCCTTTAATTTAGCTACCACTGATGATTTATAAGACATTGATGTTGCTGACAATTTCTTTAATTTTTAATTTGTAGTTTTATTGTTTCAATATATACAAATGTCAAAGAAGGCACCAGATATCGGGTGGCAGCATGGAATGCCATAAGGGAACGACAAAAGTAAATCGATTTGTAACTATTGTAAACAACGAATCAATAATGGTGGGGTATCTAGGTTGAAACAACACATTGTAGGTAACTATTCAAATGTGGCTAATTGTGAAAATGTTCAAGAGAAGTGCAACTTTAAATGCAGAAGCACTTGCGTGGTATCAAAAAAGACAAACAAAAGAGAATTCGACACAAAGAAGAATTTGACACAAAGAAGAATTCCATGATGTACTGATGCACCCTTCGCAAGCCAATGATGATGATGATGATTTTGTCTACCTTGTTGATTGTGAGGATGAGAGAGAAAGAATTACATATAATAAAGCTGTTAGAGAATCTATGTGAGATGTGCAAGATGATGGATGATACTATCGTTGTGATGCTGGTGTTACTTCATCTAGGGGGGTGGTATTGGTAATAGATTTGGTGAGGGAGGAAGTAGATCTGGTGAGGGTGGGAGTAGATCTAATTTACGCTGTTCACAGAGTGTTAGAGATGTAGAACCACCCATGGAGCCATCATTCTTCCGACATCAAGACGCCCAACAAAAAAAGATAAAGAACATGTTTAGTACAACAGATGTGAGAAAAAAATGGGCAAGACAATATCGAAGTTCTTTCATTTCATTCACATTCATGTAAATGCTGCTAAGACTGCTTATTATAAGACGATGATTGATGAGGTGGCAAGGTGTGGACCTGGTGTGAAACCACCAACTCTTTACAAGATTTTTGGCCCATATTTGGACGCGGAAGTGGAAGAACTTCAGGACTATATTAAGACACTAGGGAAGAGTTGGGAGACTTATGGAGTGACTATTATGTGTGATGGTTGGACAAGGCCTACGAAGTTGAGCATCATCAACTTCATGGTCTATTGCAATAGCAGAACAATATTCCACATATCCATCGATGTATCAACAGAGCAAAAGACAATAACATATATATACGGCTTCATGAAACATGTTGTGCAAGAAGTTGGACAAGAGAATGTAGTCCAAATAGTTACTGATAATGGAAGCAACTTTAAGAAGGCTGAAAAGAAGATGATGGAAATGTTTAATCTTTTTTGGACCCCATGTGTAGCTCATTGCATCGATTTAATGCTCAAAGACATTGGAGAGAGAAAAGCAGTGAATACCACAATACTCAATATAAGGAAGGTAACCAACTATATCTACAACCATGGTTGGGTCCTTAGCATGATAAGAAAGGAGTGTGGAGGAGACATTGTGCAACCGGCTGTGACGCGATTTGCTACCAATTTCATTTCCCTTGATAGCATGCATAAGCACAAGTAAGGATTAAAGAAGTTGTTCACTTCTGAAGAGTGGGCGGATAGTGACTTTAGTAGAAAAACTGAGGGTAAATCTATTGAGGACATAGTCTGTAACAATGCATTTTGGAACTCAGTCCACCATGTTGTAAAC